>JAUBNY010000500.1:423333-433371 GCA_032275445.1 Crypturellus soui | reverse complement strand
CACCCTTCCCTCTGACCTGCAAAGGCCTGTCTCATTTCCAGGGTGTGCGCAGAGAGGAGAGATGATCCCTTGGGGTCCCCCTTCTCACTGCAGGGAAAGGGTGTTGGAGCTGGCGGTGCCTGTGCAGCACAGAGCCTGGACCATCGTCGTAGGGAGCAGTGGGACGCAAGGACAACACGTGAGTGAGGGACACAGGCAACCCTTCCCTCTACTTCCCTGGCAAACAGTTAAGCCCCTTCTTCAAGTTTGTTCTTTGCTGTCAGCAGAGTTGTATCAGCATCCTGATGTATGAAGGGTCTCTTTCTGTCTGGCTGCTGGAGAAGATCTAGTTAAGCTTTTAGAGGGCAGATGCCCTTGACCAGTCTCCCCTGTCAGGACAAGCTGACCCTTAATGTCCAAAACCCCGAGAGAGCCGGAAGGTGCTTGGGGCACAGGCTCCAGCGAGGGCTTCTGCCCAGGAACCACTTTGTGCTTCGCTCTGCAGAGTCTGAACCACTCTCAGTGATGGCCTTGGTGATCACAGGATTTTTGATGCTTGTTTGCTTTGACTGTGGCAAAACGTTGTTTCCTGACCAAACCAGCACCCGAGTCAAAGCAGTTTGTCCCTCCCTGGCAAACACGGTGGGACAAAGCTGTGGGTAACAGCTTGAGCACGGTGCAGAACTGTGCTAGTGCAGAACTGTTACTGCCTACCTCTTTCCCTAAGCTTGGATAAATAGATTCATGGAATTAGCCTGATAAACTGTCATGATACCTTCTCCATTAACATTGTGTTACACTAACAACTGGCCATTATTTATCTTTTGGTTCTCTGACAAAAATCTAAACCAGGGCTCTCAAAGTCTCTCACTTTGTTCTCTCACGGTTACATAATTTACCCAACTGAAGCACTGGCCATCTCTAAGTGAAAGTAGTTTTACCTGCACCGCTAAATCAAGGAACTAAGCTAAAGCCAGGGCACAGTAGGATTAAACTACTTTTAATGTATCTATTCAGGGTTGTACATCAGGTCAGTTGCAAAAGTCTAATTCTGATTTTAACAGTGAACAAAGGATGCTTCTGCATTCTTATTAATTTTTCATAGCTATGAATATTTTTTTAGAAACCAAATAAATTAAGTTCTCCCCTATATTTGTTATTGACAAAGAATACAGCTGAACACGTCTTCTTCCAGAGAATCCCTATCAGCCTGATCTCATTATATCCTCTCCTTCAGGGGAGTCACAGTCTGCTGCCTAGCTACCGTTTCCCTGGTCATGAAGTCTAATGATACAAGTCTAATGATCAGGCCATAGGCACGTCTAGGACTTCCTATAAATAGAGTAGATTATAGCACAGTCTGGCCTTGACCTGCACTTCACTAACACTGTAGACGTTAGGGTGAAACAAGCAACTAATAGCCAAGCCAGTCACCCTAAGCTCCCTTTATAAACAGCGGAGTCTGGGGTGTGATTCATCTCGTTCTGCAGTAGATACCTAAAGTAGATACCTAAAATAGTAGATACCTAAAATAGTCTCTTCACAGACTACAAAGGGGACCTATGGTGACAAGTTTGGTTTCAATATCTGTGTTTAGTTATATCAAGACCATGTTTAGGTCAAAATGCTCATATTGCAACTCAATGCTAGACTACACAGCACTGAACTCCTGCTCTGGGATACAGCCCCCTATCCTAACTCTCTCTATTTATTTTTCCCTGGCTTGAGGTCACTTTGCAGTGATCTTTCATCTCAGCTGATCTCTGCTGTCTGGGTTTTGAAATTAATATCCTCAGCAAATCATTCAGCTCCTGCAGAGCATATACAACACAATCAGTATAATTACTTCACGTCACAACTCAGTTGTCACTTCACTTTAATGGACTGCAAGTAAAATGAATTTGAAAAGTGCTCTAAGTTAATGTTCTTAGAGTTTCTATTTTAGACTATTATGAAAGATGTTAAATATATTCCCCAAAGAGACTTCATCTTGGAAATTATTATCCATATTATAATATAGTGAACAGGACCAGCAGAGTTCAGAGCTCTCTGGTTAAGGAACCATCCAAAAACATTCTATGTAGGATAAGAATGATGAGATTTATCTAATAAATGTAGGCATTTATGATGCAGACATTTATATATGAGGTATTCACTCTGACCATGAAGTAGCTGCCTGTCCCTTTGGAGCATGGAGCTTACCTGACAAACCAGCTGACCCTAAATCAGAGAGCTCGGGTGATGAGAGGAATCACAGGCTTTTTCTTCTGCTGCCTAGCTCAGCTTTACAGCAAAGTGACATGCCCGAGGCTACCCAGTAGATCAATGTCAGAGCTGCTTGATGGGCTTCCCATTCTGGCCTCTCCAGCAATTCAGATTTTCTAGCTTTTCTGAAGGAAGTTATTTTACATCATGATTTGATGAAGAGCAGTTTAGCATATTATAGTGTGTTCAACGTCAGATTACCCTAACCTCCCATTTCAGATCTTTTCCTGTACCACTTCATGGGAAAAATCCCACACTTCCATATTTGCATCATAATATTTCTCCAGCATGTACCATAAATAAGCATGTCCAGACAATCTTAAATCTTGTCTCTTGCACTCCTAATACCTTACCTCAGGGAACATTTTTATCTTCTCTGGAGCCATCTTTGAACTTTTTCCTTAGGAAGTAACAAATGTTTTCAAAAACTTGAAATGACACTTGAATCCAGCTAGGATAAGGGTGGTACGGCCCTCTTTCATAGCGTACTCCAGTTTTAGGAGACTCACCAAGCTAGCGCGCCATCCAGCTCAATTCCTTCTTCCACTGCAGGGGAGTCAGACCTCAGATAACTCTGTCTGGAAACGGCCCCAGGAGCCCGTCTGAGCGCTGCCGCTGAAGCTGTGCCAGCGCTCGGCTCGGCTGCAGAGACAGCAGCCTGCTCCCGGCCTACGGTCATGCCTAGCCTCACAGCACAGCTCCTGTAATGCACATTATTCAAGGTGAAATATCCATTTTAGAGATGTAGTTCAAACAGAGGAACCAAGATTGAGCTTTTTGCTCAAGCAAAACTCAACACATAGCACGGGCAATTATATGCTTTTTCACAAGGGAGATCAAACAAAAAACACTAATGTCCTTTGCAAGTTTGGAGTTACACAAGCAGCGCAGCTTTTAGAGCTCTGTCAGATCATTTGCCATTCAAGTTTCTCAGAATACCTGATAAAGTAATTTAGAAAATGAAAGTTATTCCACTTTAAATGCTTCTACCTTTTTCCCAGTCCATCCAGCGTTTCTTCCTCCAGTGACTGTAGCAGGATGTGAGCTTCTGGACTAATTCATCTTTGCTTCCCTGTGCTGCAGAAAACAGACAGCAGCTAAAATTCAGTCTTTGCTGGGCTCTCTGCTTTCACTTGGATGATAAAAGAGTTTCAGCTGCATTTATATACTTATGGGCTAATGCTTTCATTACGGTATCTCCATTAAACAGATAGATAGTTCCATCTATCAGCCTGTGCACACTCTGAGACCTTAACACTCTTCTTCACTATCAATTGGCTCTGGATACAGATTAAGCATGACACACAGATTTGATAAAGGATGGAAGAGGCAAGCTAGAGTTTATACCCCTCAAAAAACACAGATGCACATGCAGCTCAAAAAAAGCAGTGCACTTCTTAGACATTCTGAGATCCCTGAGGAGGATGCAGTATCTGCTCTTTCTGAAATGCTCCATGTCCTCGTCAGCCCATATGCACATTTTCCCAGCCACTGGCTGTGAGAGGGCTACAACCAGAGTTCCACCAACCCAATGTCACAGCTTTCAACTCGAGGACTAGACTTTCTCCGTTCTTGCCCTACACCAAACCCAGTGGACTGCTATTGCCCTCAAACTGCAACAACTTCATGTCACCTCTCGCTTACCAGTATTTTTGGGTAGTCTTGGCCAATCATGCTGCTCCCAGCAAAATTCCTTCATAAATTCTCCTAAGCTCAGTGAGCAAGTGCCCCAAGAGCAGGAGTCAGATGTTTTTCCTGTCGTGATTCCTGCTTGCTGGGATCGAGAGGCACAGCGGGTGACAGCCGAACGCAGAGGTACAGCCATTTCCCTCCCCTTCTCCTCTTGCTCCGTCACTTTTTCCAGCCCGCTCCCCTGCTGGGCACGGGATGAGGCAGAGGCAGTGCTCTGTATGGGCCAGCCCTGCCTCAATCCGCGCACAGAGCAAGGAAACTGAGCACCTGGAAGCTCCTGATCACCAGGCAGTGGGCTTCCTTCCAGCAGAAGTCCAAGCAATAGCAAACAGGAGGATGCCGCTTAGCTGAAGCATTTAAAACAGGAGCAAGGGCAGAAACTCGTCTAAGTCAAAAAGGTAGTCTCATAGATTCTGAGGAAACAGAAAAGCCTATGGGGAAACTTGCTCAGAGACTTTAAATTGTTTCTGAGGGTAAGATATCTCCTGCCCTCCACATCTCAGGCTGTCAGTTTTCATTTGCAGTAACTGAATGTTTTCAAAGACAGGTCTACATAGCTGAGCAACTGCCATTCATATTTCCAAATATTTGGCACTGATTTGACACCAGTGCAGCTAACAGCATGTCCCTTGTGGCTTTCTGTTGCCAAGCTAGTGTCTGATATCTTATAATTTTGTGTCAAATATCTCATGTTGAAGAACATCACATCAGCTAAATATTTGAGCTGGCTAAGCTCATCTACAGCATCTCACTGCAGAAATCCATTTCTGCTTTAGAAACTACACAGATGATAAGGATATGTTTGCATCTGTATTACTCATACAAGCAATTCCAGCTGATTGCACAGCAAAATGAAGCCCTTGATCATCTATGAAACACTGATACATCAGGGGAAGAAAAGAGGTCACAATCAAACATAACTTCATCTTTCAGCAGAGGGCACTTGGTGGTCTATGAGGTCAAGTAAAACCTTTCACTCCTAGTCCTCTGTTGTGACTGCATAAAACTTGGAAATTGAGTTCAGTCCCTAGAGGGCCCTAAAGGATAATAGTCCACACATAAACCAACTGCATGTACATCGTTGACCTGGTTTGACAAGAAAGTGAGTGTCTCTGTGGAGAAGTCAGGGTAAGCAGCACAGAAACTATATGGTCTTCTCTTGCCTCAAAATAAAATGTAAATCCACTAAGGCAAGCAAACTCGTTAATTCAAAATTCACACATGGCAAGTATCTGAGTGTGTACGTGTCATACAATCAAAACGCACATTAAGGAAAAAAGCAAGCAAGCAAACCACTGAAACACGTCTAGAGGTCTACTACATATGTCCACTGCATGTACATTAGCATTATGTGTGAACTACTTTCCTATCCAGTGGCTTTCACATTTTCAGTTATTCACTGTTTTCAAAATATCAGTTACTTTCAGAGTTTTTTTTCCAATTTCATAACTGTGAAACAGTTTTCAAGAAAAAACATAACAAATTTTGTTTGATGTTTGTTTAGTTCCTTTTCCTGTTTGTTTTCCTTCAATCTGTATGCTGAAATAAGAAATAAAATTATTCCAGGTCATTAGAAATAACAATTCAAAAAAGAAAAAAATAAAGGTCAATTGTATTGCCACATAGGAATCAAAAATATTTCAAATGATATGATGACCTTATTTAAAGAATATATATTTATACATGCATCACCATACAAAATACCCAGCTTGTTTTTTCCTCATGCATTTTTAATGAAGTGTGTATATATATATATATATATAAATAGTTGACAACATTGCTGCAGAGAAACCGGTCTAATGCATTGTTTTTGCATTGCTACACCTTGAAAAGTATATTTTTCTTTGTTATGTCTCAGAAATTCTGAAAGAAAAAAGCCCACGACTATGTCTAATAAGTCTTTATTTACAAACAGAAATTGCAAAAATATTCTATTACAGAACAGGTAACAAGTGCAGAATTCTAAGTACGCTTTGTAACAGTGAAACCATTGCCTCCTTGACAAAAAAATCATTAGGCACTTAAAAACATGAAAACAAAATATAAATTAAATCAGCTAACATATGACTCAACAACAATATTCATTTTCTATAATAAGAGCACACACACTGTTGAGGGGCATCTCATGCCTCCTCCTAAATCCTGCAAATAGACACTTCTATGCTACACTGCACACATCTCAGTCACGTGAGAACAGAGAATATCCAGTCTATATCTGAAAACATGAACAGGTTCAGTGCTGAGAGACTTTAAGAGAATACTTTTGTTGACAGTCACAGAGCCTACGCTAGCAGCTTCACACCGAGCTTGGTGAGGGTGGAACACAACTCCACTTCTAAGGAGTTATCATCCCGTTCCAAGGATTATTAAGCTCTGCTTGGACATTTGTATTGAAAGGAGCAGAACAGAAAAGAACACAAACAAGAGCGATTTAAAGAAACAATAAAATCTCTGGACAAAAGCTGTGGTGTAAATTTTGTGAAATCACTTTCTGACACATGGAACAATCTCTGAAAAGAAAAAAAACATGGACTTTGGAAATGCCATGTCGGCAACCTCTTTATTTACCTATCTATCTCCTTAAGCTGTATTTCATGAGCTAAAACAGAAGCACAACTGGCCTCTTAAAACTGCCTTAGAGAGGTAAATCTAAGAAAGAAGTGCTCAAAGGCCTAGTGGAAACTTCCTTCTGGATGTCGGTAAGATGTTTTTAAAAATTAGACTTTGGGTTGAATCATTTTTCTTTTCAGGTGACATTATGTAACTTCCCTCTCAGCTTACCCTGGTAGAATAAAATACAATATTTAAAAATAATTTTAATTAGATACTTGAAGAAAGGAACATTAAGAATTTTAATATAAAGGCTACATAAGAAGGCTACTATATAAAATATGCATATGAAGTGTGCATAAATTTTAATTTTTGTACTCCAGTTTCACAAGATTTTAAAAATGGTTCTGTAGCATCAGAATTAACAGAAAGTATAGTAAGAAGTATCAAGAGGCATTTTTAGGGAATCAACTCACAGCAGAGATGCCTAGGAAGCTGCTGAACTACAGACTTGCTGTGAAGAATCTCTTCTTGTCAAACTAAAGCGAATAGTGAAGAATTTAAAACTAGTAATCTTGTCTTAAAAGGGAATACCCTGTCACAGTCATTAGTATTATTCATTCTGCTATCCTCTCGCCAGGATACTATGATTTAATGGTAGGATCATTAAATACCTGCATCACTCAGTTTTCTGGAGAAAAAAAATAACAAATGAAAAAAGAAAAGACAAAATGATAGTAGGATGCGGCACCAAACACTTATTATGTAGTACACTGTATTGCCAGGCTACACCAGAACTTAAGGATGGATTTGACTGTTTATTTGATAGTGGTGGTAGAATATTTAACCTCAAGAATCAA
Source organism: Crypturellus soui (assembly GCA_032275445.1). Taxonomy (NCBI): domain Eukaryota; kingdom Metazoa; phylum Chordata; class Aves; order Tinamiformes; family Tinamidae; genus Crypturellus; species Crypturellus soui. The sequence continues at coordinate 426,025 of JAUBNY010000500.1, read as the reverse complement.
AAATGGTTCTCGCAGTTCTGGTACTTGCAATAAAGCAGCACAGCTAGATATCTTTATAGGCAGAATTTGCCATCGCCAGGCACTGAAAGGCAGTTTCAGTTCACACACAGAGTGATGTCAGCCCCATAAATTATCATGCATCACAGTAATACGCTCAGTTAGTGTGTGAGCACATCAGCTGACGCTAGTCCACGGCAAATTCAAGCTGATGCCATCTGTTGGGTGGAACTCTCTCCATATTACTTGAATTTGCTGCACTTTAAGAGTATTCTGACAGTATACTGATCTGCTACCCAAACTCAGCTGAGGTACGGTAACCTAGGAACCTGCAGTAGTTTCAACTGTTTTTCTGAATTCATAGAATAGGCAGGAATTCTGAAATACTATTTTTTGAAACGAGACCACTAAATACAGTAAAAGTTCCTCTGTTTAATGGCGCACTGCAGATCTTTTTATGCTCTACTTGAAAATTTTTATAGAAAATTTTTATAGAACCAATAAAGAAATACTTAAAATGTACCTCATTAAATCTAGAAAAAAAAACTTAATAAATATAAATTTCTCGGGTCTGTAGCTGAAAGACTCACAGGATTTCTCCATAATATCCTGGAAGGAGATCAGTAGCCTTTGAAACTCAGCTGTCCAGAAGTTCGGAGAAAGACTGCCCTACCTAAAATGAAGCAGTTTGAAATCAAGAGAGCCAGGTTTTATATCATAAATACACATCCCTTTGTCAACATTTTTGGCTGGAAGCTCTGTATATGAAAGAGACCAGTTGAAATTAAGTGCTGGAAGATGAAGGAATACTTGGCTGCAAACATTTCAAGGTAGTGTATTTAACTAACAAACTCAAATGTAAGATGTCTGCTGCTTCAGAATATTACATTATTAAACAAGCTGAAATTATGTACTTCATAGCCAAAAGGCTGTACCACCATTCAGAGAGACCTCGGCAGGCTGGAGAGACGGGCAGAGAGGAACCTCAGGAGGTTCAAATAAGGCAGCTGCAGGGCCCTGCCGCTAGGGAGGAATAAACCCAGGCAGGCGCCCGTACGGGCTGGGAGCGACCTGCTGCAGTGTGGGGACTGAGAGCTGGTCGGACGGCCCCGAGCTGCCCTGAGAGCCGGGACTTTCTCAAGTTATCATGTCCTTGAAACCAGCTGGAAAGATATGGATGGCAGCAGGTAAACAGCTTAAAGGAAGTGAAGAGTGGAAGGTGCCAATGAAGAGGAACTGAGCAGAACAGCAAATCAGGAATCAACATGCAGCCATGATGAGGATGAAGAGGATATAAGAAGGACTCGAGAGGGGGAGAGTGCACACGCACGTGCACACGCGAGTGTGGACTCTGAAGCACTGCACCTGCTTGATCCATAAAGGCTTACGTTCAGCATGCATCCCTGTCCGCCCCGACTTAGTCGCGGTGCCAGCGACTCTGAGCAGCTCTGAGAGGGAGCCGGGAGTCCTGCGGGACTAGAGGCTGCTCATGAGCCAGCAGTGTGTCCTTGTGACCAAGAAAGCCAGTGGTCTCCTGGCCTGCATTAGGCCAGCAGGTCGAGGGAGGTGATCCTGCTGCTCTGCTCAGCCCTGGTGAGGCCCATCTGGAGTGCTGTGCCCAGTCCTGGGCTCCCCAGTACAGCAAGTATGTGAAGCCGCTGGACAGAGACCAGTGGAGGACTGCAAAGGGGATCAGGGGACCGGAGCAACTCTCCTGGGAGGAGAGGCTGAGAGAGCAGGGCCTGTTTAGCCTGGAGAAGACGAGACGGAGAGGATCTTATCACTGAATACAAGCATCTGCAGGCAGAGTCAAGAGAATCGAGGCCAGACTCTTTCCAGTGCAGGCAGCAATAAAACAAGAGGTAACAGCCGCAAACGGAAACACAGGAAGTTCTGTGTGAATTTGAGGCAAAACTTCTTGATCATGAGGGTGACAAGAGCCCTGGAGCAGCTTGTCCAGAGAGGTTTGGAATCTCCTTCTCTGGACATATTTAAAACCTGCTCACACATGAGCCCGTGCCACATGCTCTAGGTGACCCTGCTTGAGCAGTAGGGTTGGACGAGATGATCTCCAAAGGCCCCTTCCAACCTCAACCGTTCTGTGATTCTGTGATAGAACAGAGAAAGATCTCCAAGTTAAATATGTTTTTTAAGCCTAGGTGGTCATATCAGGCCATTGAAGAGTCAAGGTTTAAGTGATTAATTAACCAATTTAATTAATTAGTCAATTAATTAACCAATCAACAGACTCAAATATCTGTATTAGATAAAAGCAAATAACATGTAACACTGTATTTTTTTCTATTAGTTGAGAAGTCCACAGAAGGTGCTGTCATCTATATCGTTTTGTTTCTTCTGACTCACATAAGAGAGAGAATTTCTTCTTGAATAAAATATGGCAATATATTAGAAATATCGCTGGTGTCTAAAGGGCAGAGAATCAAAATAAGATTAACTGAGCTTGTGCAACTCTGTTCTCTGCAGATTTTTTTTTGAGACTCTGGGGTTAGCATAGACTGAAAGCACAGGCATGCTGAATAACTTGCAAGCTTACTATCAATGAACAATAAAGAGCATTCCCCGTCAAGGTCATTATTTATGGTTGTCATTTCTGAACCCGGTGACGGCTGACATCTTGTTCAAATGACTCTACGGGAAAAGAGAGAAAGGGGATCAATAATCAGTGCAGGTACCT
>JAUBNY010000500.1:409651-423221 GCA_032275445.1 Crypturellus soui | reverse complement strand
GAAGAGCCCACACGTTGCCCTCCTGGCATAAGCGAGGCCTCAGGGGACTGCTGAGCTTGCCCAGGAGCCATCTGAGAGCAAAGGGCTCCTGCTGTGCCTCCGCACACCCACGGTCTCACCCTCTTCTCAGCTCTGACTCTGAAAATCCTAACAGATGCTGAGCAGAACTACATAGTCTGTTATGAACAGAACTACATAATTTCCCACATGGGAGGAGAAGGAGCCGATTCTAGACGGCAGTGGGTCCTACAGGAAAACACGACATTAAAGATTCAGAGGAGCAAAAGGGATGAAATCAGACAAGAAGGATTTAATCTAACAGTGCTGTGAAGCAGTCACGCACAAGGACACTGTCAGTCTCTGCAAAGGTGCAGTGGAACTATTAGCACATTGTCAGTGTTTCTATCTTTAGAAAACTGTTTAATCTCAGCATTTACTCCATAGTGCCCAGCAGCACCAGAGGCCCATGAACCCTAAAAATGATTATTCTTCATGGTAAGCAAGGGGAACTGAAAAACTCTTCCTAACCTTTGGTCAGGAATACTTAATCAAAAATGCACTTGGCTTGATCTTGCAAAAACACTACAAACATTTCAAGGCCTTAGTACAAAATTCATCTACTAATCATTAACCTGGCAGAGATGTAAAATAAATCAGAAATAGTTTATTCAGCTATCAGGGAAAGTTTGCCACAGTGACTGTAATAATTCAACAAGCCTTGATCAAGCCAACTGCACCATGTCACACAGCAACGCAATGCTGCTATTAGTGTGCCCAGTCCAGCCCAAATTAACACGAACAAGTCACCAAGCACACAGCAATAATTATAATAAAATCAAGCACCAGATCTGTACTCCTGCAAAGTGAAGTGGATGCAACTAACATCACATAACTCCTGGGCCAGAGAAAGCACTGAGAAACTACATTAAAAATAGCTTCTTAATCTTAAGTCTAAGAGAGCATATTTTTTATACTATGAGGAATTAAGACTATTTGCAGGAAAGGGCAGGAAAGCACAATTTATTCCCGCATTTCTTATCAGTCCTGTGCACCACATATAAATCATAAGAGTTTTAAGAGCATAATGATCAGTCTTCAAGTCAAAGGCAAGTTTAAATTTCTCTGAAATACAGCATTAAAAAGTTTCTGCTCATGTCACAGAGATTTCTGCTTGCTCTTATTTGTGATTGACACATCAAACTCCTTTGGTTAAGGAGTTTATTATCAAGAAAACTAGAATAGGTTTCTTCTTTTCAGCTAATGCTCTCTAAAACATTCTAATAAACTTTTTTTTTGGTATTAATGTATGCTCTAAGCAACATAGCTCACAGAAATAGTCCAGATATGCAGTTACTTCAATTCTCTATGGTGTGAACAATGATGCAGTCTATATGTTTATTCAATGAGATAATGCTATATGGTGCTAACTATCAATTCCCTTTGCAAAAAGTTGCTGTTTCGTTTTCTCCTCTCTGTATCTGTTATTTAAACAAGCTCTGGCCCAGTACTCACGCTGAGCAGTTCAGCATGTGTAATCTGTGCAAAGAGCAATACCCTTTGCCTCACCTCTGAGCACGTGCAAAGTACCTGGCACTGCTGACTGTCCTCCATACAATGCGAGGGCTTGGGGTCTGGGGGCTACTCCAGCTGTCCTGTTGCTGTTACAGTTCCTGTTCTACTAACCCAAAATGAAGCTATGATTGGCGCTTCTTACACCTTATATTAATAATGTATGCTGTGCAGTGACAGGTATCAATCAGAAAATCTCAAGGAAAATGGACCTCTACCTGGACACAAAGTCTCTACTAATAAATGTAATAAAAAATATTCTCAGGGACTGAGGCCAGCTGGTTCCTCTAAGGTAATGAAGCCCTCCTTGCCTCTAAAGCAGCAGAGTAGTTTTAACTCCAAAATCGCTTAATGGGAATGGTGCCCGGGCACGTTAGCTCCCAAGCTCTGCTGCACATTGCCTGGTGGGACTGGTGGGCAGGGGCCTGGCGCCTGCCAGGAACCTCCTGGTAGTTTCACAGCACTGATGAGCACGCGGCAGCGCCTAGGGCCACCAGCGAGCGCTGTTTAAGTGACTGCTCTAAAGACAGTCCGAGCCTCCGGGACATAACTCCACGGGACAGCACGAAAGCAGACTGAATTTTGCTGAGTCAGCTGTAGGAAGGAATTAAAAAAGGCAACGGGAAATTTCCCTGGAGAGATTAATTCACCTTGTAGTAGGCAAATTCATCAGTCTTTACTTTGCAGACTGTGTATAAATAAAATGAAAATCATGTGGCATTGATTTTTCTCTAGGTTGAGTTGGAGAAGGTGAGGCTAGCCAGGACAGAATAAAACAAATGGCTAGGGAAGGGAATGAAAAATATTTATGGAGACCTGTATGTCACAACCTCACTGAGGTAATATGCCATGAGCTGAAAAAAACACAGTGAGAAGGAAGAAACGCTACACAATTATCTCATGGCACTATATTGGTCTAAACTTGGAATAAGTCCCCTCAGGTCCCTTCCTGAAAACAGTTTTGTCTTTGGATGAAGTGTGAAGTGCTTCTCCTCAGCATAGGAGTGCAGGTTTGCATCATCCAAGGACAAGTACATCCCTTCACAGAGCCTCCAACTACAGCTGGGCCAGTCTACATTAGGGACTTTTTCTGTGGCATGGGCTTTTTTGGTGCAAATTTCGCTTTGCTTTGCCGTTGGGAAATGGTAGTAGGCACTCCTGTGCACAGCGTCCTCTCCCTCCCGGTTGAACCAGGACTGACCTCATGCTGCAGGCTGCACGATGAGGTCTTCATTTCTGCCCCAAACCCTACTGATACTCAAAGGCCCACGTTCTCCTAGTGGTAGCATCTAATCGTCCCAAGCATCATCTGTTTTTTTAAAATATATTTTGCAACAAACTGTCTTTATTGCTAACATATACAATCAGGATTTATGGAGCGTTTTTCTTGGGTAGGAGTAGTATTGAATTCTGATATGCTTATCTTGGAAATGGATCAAAATACTGAAGTAACAGACCTGGAACCATAATAATTGAGTCTAATATTTTTAGGATTATTTATATGAGTATAAAGCTGCTACAAGACAAGCTTTCAAATGTTACAGCAATACAGAAATGCTCTTATAAAGTAGCAGTTTTACAATCTATTTCATAAGGTCCAATTCATTTAATTAGGATTTTTTTTCAACAAGCTATCTGCAATGATGAGAATATTGAATGCTCCTTAAACTTCAGTTGAGAGGGGATTTATTGCTACAGTGATAAAATGACTTTTAATAAACAAAATATGTGATTTTTTTCTGACTATACAAGAATGGTAAGAAGGACACTATGTTTGAACTGCTCACTCAACATCAAAACTCTCAAAAAAGATACTAAAATTCTTTATAAAAACAATAGCTAGTTATTATAATTTGGGGGAAGGGAGGGGTCTGCAGTAAAATATATGTGCAATAATATACAGGCAATCTTAGCTAGAGGAAAAACTGCATATATGTTAATGTGGTTATTTCCATTGGGGCTGGTATTTCATGGCCTCTTGTTGCAGTATGTTGCTCCATGGGTATTCCAGGAATATATGGTAACTTACAGCACTGAAATTGCATGAGGTTTAAGTGACCAAAGGTTCTTTTATCACAGGTTCTGGTACAGGAGAAGAGTTCGAAGCTGATTATAAGAGGAGCCCTCTTATAGTAATGCTTAATGTAGTTTCCTTATCTGGAGTCACATATCGATACTTGCCACGTCAGATGAGAAATATGAAAAATGATAGGGATGACATAGTTCATTTATCTAGTGCCTGGTCTAGCCTATATGCAGGCTGAGATAGGGCTCTGGGATGGGAAGATGACTGCAAATTCGTGCCCTGCTGGGACTCTGGGAACGGCAGCGCCGAGTCTATCTTAGTGTTCTCACTTGGAGCAAAGCTGTACTTTAGACAGGAGCACAGGCAGTAAAAGGGGTTTAAAAATAAACCCTGGTCCTTCAAACACTTGTTCACAAACATCATAAACATCATTCACGTGTGTGGTCCCATTAAATCCACAGCATTATCTATTTGCCATAAACTTAGAGTACATCAAGTATTTAACTATCACTAACCTGGGGGATTTTTTCATCAATGTACCCTGAGACAAACTAAAAATGATTTAGCTTTGAATTAATTACTCCACTATAGCTCTTCTCACCACCTTTCTCATGCAGGCAAACCTTAGTGGTTATAGATCAAGTTCTCAACTGAAAATGTTCACTCCTGGCTTACACAGTTACTACATAAGTGACTCTTGCCTATATTACATAATATTAACAAAAATAGAGATTTTATGTCAAAATATTGTAAAGATTATAATTTAAGAAGTAAAACATGATGAATGTCACATATCGCCACCATCCTGAGATTGTGCTTTGCTACAATTAAATCAATAGTCAGGAGTTTTAAAATTTCCCAAATATATGTTATTTTGCATTAAAAAATGATCAGTCAAAATTCAGAAATGTAGCAATCACTATGTCAAAAATCATCTCATTTTCTTCCCAAATGTACAATATTCCTCTATTGTAATAATGCAGTTTAATGCTCACGAAATCACATCAGATCAAATTCAATACCAAACAGCTGAGATTCAAATCTCAAATTCTCTCCTTCCTTTCGTCACCCTGAAATTAAAACAATAAAACAAGTTACTGATACTGCTTGTTATATTCAAAATAAAACAGTAGCTTAGTCCTTTGTGTATGTGTTTCACCTTCTGCCTCTGCTTTTTCAGCCTTATTTCAGACTGCAGTCTTTCTGTGACATTTCTTACACAGTACCATAGGCACACAAAATTCTCTAGGGTGTCAGGACGGGTAGTGCCTGATCTAGCTCGAGCATCTATTCTTTGTAAGGAGGACTCCTTCATCTGAACACCCCAAAACTGCTCATACTCACTGTACCCGCACCATCCTCTTCAGTTTCCTAAGTTAAACAAGGCTGGATCTAGCCAGCATCTGGATGGGACATCTGAATATAAATATATTAGATTATCATAATCACATTTTAAAACATCTAGGAAGTGACATGCTTTTACTTCTTCAGTTGGCTAATTCCTTTTCAGGAAAAAAAGATCAGCTGTAAATAATTTTCATTGGATTTAAAATTTAAAAGACATTTATCTATTTGGGGAATTTTTACCTAAATAAAAGCGACTTATCTCCATGGGTTTTGTGTCTGACTTTTCTTAAAACCTAAACTTAGTTCAGTGGCAGAGAAGTGTTTGTTTAAGAGCTATATTACATATGTACTAAAGAAGATCTTTCTTTCAACATTGGATAAATCTAATAATTTCGGCTGGATAATATTGGTTCAAGTCAAGAATAGGCTGAAATTTCACTGTTGGACAGGAATGCAGAATGTGCTTATTTTCAAAATGTTGTGTCAGCTACAGTATGACACCACAAGCATAAGAAAATTCTAGGAAAATTTAAGCTCATGTAGCTATTACTGTAAATAACTTATTTGTTTTGCTAGCAGTTCTCAATACCAAAAAAAAAAAAAAAGGTATCTGCTGATAGAGCTCAGCACAACGCAAATTCTCCCTGACAGCAGCTCCTGAGTAAGTAAAGGGGCAGCCACCTGCTCCCGCAGAGCCCTCCAGCCAGCACTGCCTCGGCAGGGGGCTGCACTGCCGCTCTCCTGTCAGACACGGGTGCCGTGTAGGGGGAGGCTACAAGCTCAGAGCGGAGTTTTCCTCTCCAGGTAACACACACACACACACACTCAGGCTGCGGTCGAGCAGTTCCTACTCGCCAGCCCTCAGCGTGGCCCTTCTCCACCTCTCCTCCTGCCGCGCTCCTGCTCCGATGCCCCTGCCTTGGGCGCCCGGCTTCGTTTCCATCGGCTCCCTCCTCCGAGCCCCGTGAGGCTGCATGGCAAAGCAGGGCATCCCTATCTTCCCGGCTGCCTCTTCCTAGCAGGCAGGAAACCTGATACTTTCTTGGCAGAAAAATATTTGCATTTCAAGCAGGCTTCTGGGCAATCAGATTTTTGCCAGTCTAATTAATTTATCATCTGATAATTTTTCTAATCATTTTTTTCTGTCTATTTTTAAATAGGAATCAGGCCATTTCCCCTCCTTGAGTCTATGTTTACTTGAAGTTAACAACATGACTTTCAGGCTTATCAGGTTAAAGCAATGAGCAAACAGGACTTCCTTCAGCTGCAGAGCCATCGCAGAAATGATTCTGTAATTTAATACAAAATAATATAGAACATTATCCCATTTCCAGATTTTGCTGATGCCTCATTTTCTCTCTCGCTCTCTTATAGGAGAGCATCTACCCTGAGACTTGTGTCTCTGCTGAGCACAATCATGGCCTCATGTGAGTGGATATGAAGGCAGACGGAGTTTTCCATATTGTGAGAAACCAGTTCTGAGGGACTCCCACTCCTGACAAGTCCCTCTCCATTGAGCAAAAGTCAGCTCTGGTGGCATGGATGGAGTTTAGGAGCAAAAGGATTCACAAGGAGGCAGGATGCACCCTCTGTGGTGTTCCAGGGCCTGCAGCAGGTAGCTGTTTGCAGGACATCAGCCTCATTCACACCTTACTGACAGCAGCAAACTTTTGGGGACCAGCAGTGTGTGCAGAAAGCTCTGCCTGAGACTCCGGTGGGTACCTGATGGTGTAAGGAACCTTCCTAAACTACCCATCCACAAGGGGAGAGGGGAACAGAGAGAAAAAGTGAAACAAGAAATTAAAAGGAAAAATGAGATTGAGAATTTATTTTAAAGGCCATCTTTGATGAAATATACCTATTATAGAATTTCAATTACCTTTAATAGCTAATAATTGTAGCAGAATGGTAGTTCACATTGGAAGTTCACATTTCATTTTTTTCTTTTTAAAAGGCTATTTTTTCTTAAATAGAAGTGATTAATGTCACTTCCTTTTTTTAAGAAAAAAAAAGTGTTAGGGCACAAGTTATCCCTCTACTTGTTTTTTCCTTTACGGCTTCTTCTGCAAATTTGTCCACACAAGTGATTTTCAATCTGCCAAGCATGGACAACATTTAATTAACCCGTATAGATGCTTAAACATTTTTGTGGCTTCTATCTGCTTCTTTCTGGATGAAAAGATCATAAAGGGTTGTTTTCATTTTCTTAGCTAATGTAGTTACTACAATCAAAATTACACGGTTCAACTCCAGGGATTAATACTCCACGAAGAATAAATGCAAGGGAAACTGCAGGATGCAAACAACTTAGTAGCTAAGTGTGGTAGCAAGAAATACATTATGTATTTCTTAACCTTTCCAATGCAATACCACCTTTTACAGGGAAAAAAGCTTAAGTTAGCCGCATGAAACTGTATACACCTACACTTCCTTCTATGTAATCTCTTAGACTACAAGCTCATAGACTAGGGGGAGTAGATTCAGTAAATAGGCTCTACGTTCCTTCTAGCCCTGCTTTCTATTATTTTAGCAATACTTGTAAGCAGTTTCCTATCTATTTCTTGAAAAGCAAGCTGAATAAAATTGTGCCTTCTTGACATTAGCCATCTGATAGTTTATAAATATTCAGTTTCTGATTATGAATCAATTACGAAATGTATTTCTGATGGCAGCTTTTCTAAATAGCATCAAAGGCTACTTTCCAATTCATATTAAAACCTAACCAGAAGAAAAATCCTTCCCAGCTTTTGAACTTAAAAATTCAGGTTTGAGCAAAATGATGCTATTTTTATATATCTAAGTTAAGAAATATAGAATTACATCAGTCCAATTAAATCATTATACAATAGTAGTACATTAACTTGCACTACCTGGAAATCCAGAGCTCTAGAAGGCAAATCTGAAGACAGTATTTTGCACTGGGAATTTCTCAGTTATCTTAGAAAATTAATAACTACCTACACAAACAGATCTTATTTTGTCAACAAAGCAAGTCGAGCTGGAAAATATGCAAACCAGTCCTTTCAAAGCCACCTGTGATCTGCACCCAGTGCACTGGCTCAAGGTCAGGGGCTGCACTTCTTTGAGGCATACACAGAAGGCAGAGCTACAAGGAGGGTGGCAGAGTGTGGAAGGATGAGGGAGAGGGAATGCCACTTCATCCTGCATTTGTCCATCTTCTAGGCTGCTTCAGGGCAAAGTTTGCAGCAAAATCTGCTGCAGAGCATGGCAGCTTCTCTGCTGCTGCCTGCAAGCTACTGTGCATCCAGCTGCACGAGCCGCTCTTCTGAGCCGCAGCCCTTGCTAACGAAGGGAACAAGGCTGAGTATCCTTGGCGCTTCCTCACGGGGCAGCCTGACTCCTTACCTTGGCCTCTGCACACACCTGGAAAGGCTACAGCTGGGCCAGGACTAGCACCTTCTCTTGTAGATCACAGTCTGTGATCACCTTCAATAGCACCATTCACCCAAGCGGCTGATTCATGGGAACTGATACCAAACCAAACACAGGCTGGGGTGAGAAATACACCCAACACAGGTTGGCTGAGATGAGGAGACACTATTAACTGGCTATGAATTATGGCAGTAACACAGGCTTAGCTATGCCCCCCATCTAAAGTTAACAGTTAGACACCTCTCAACTCTGTGATACTTTCTCTACTCTGTGATATTCGGTAAACTCCATCTTTCACTTATTTATGAACACAACTTTAACTCATTCTATGGAAGAAATGTCTCTGTAAGAAAGAACAGACCCAAACTGTTTGCAAATGAATAAATAAATAAATTGCCTTGGCACATTACTTACTTAAAGACACTTTATATGGAAAGAAGGTGACCTACCTTTTTATTCTGATTCACATTTACCAAACTGCAACTTCAAAATGCCTTTGCCGTGAAGCTGAAGGATCTGGTTGTACTCTTTGGGCATTGCATGAAAACCCGGTTTAGGCAGCTGGTTGTCATAATAGTGGTGGCTAATTGGCATCTTCTCTGTGGATTTTGAGAAAGGCCAGAAGCCATATAGCTTCACATTCTCACACAGCTCAACAGCAGCACTAGTGATCATAAAACCAGATGACAGTCGGTAGGCTTTCACTCCCTTAGTTCTCCAGAACTGGGCAAGACTTTTCAGGTAGGTGGGGTGAAAAAATATTGCCCTCTGTGTTGCTTTGAACTCTTTCAGAGTTTGATATACTTTAAAAGAAGTAGCTGTGTTGCTTCTGAAGGAAAATGCTGGCAATAAAAGGAAAGCATCTCCATAGACTGCAATATTCTCCAGAAATTCTGTCTTCTTTTCATTGAGCTTGTTGTATCTGGCAAATGCAACATTTTAAGAAAAGAGTGAATGAAATGTACTATTAATACCAGTTCAGTCTGTCTACACTAAAAATGTATATCAACCTGTTATATGTTTTCATATTTCCACGTGCTGTTATGAAAATATGACCTTACACCCTACAGAATTGAATTGCTAACACAAGAGGTACTAGAGGAGATCAAATACACTGCTAATGAGACCAGAACGTTTTCAGAGATGCTCAACTTAAGAAGTATCAAAGGAGAAGGCAAAAAAGTCATATTCATATGTTATGCATGTATTTTTGAAAACTCTTTTTTACATGAATGATATGATAACCCATCTTCAAATCCTGGGTGTCTGCCCTGCATTGAAACAGAAGTACTCACTCTTGCACATGAGCAGTCTTGGAGAGCAAAAGATCAGCATGTATTCGAGTTTTGCAGAATCTTAGCTGTTTTTATAGACTTTTAAAATGGCTGAAAATCTTGACATGCCTGTTTATCAACCTTGACTTCAAAGGGAACCTGTGGATATCTCTCAAGACTTAGAGGTTTGACTTCACAAAGAAATACTTCAGTTCCCCTGCAGTCAACAGAAAGACTCATTTTTCTTGCAGGTAATTCAGTGATCCCCCCAAATTGTCTAGCGTACTTTCCAGAGTTATCCAGGAACCAATACAAGTCACAACAATATGGCTTTTTTCCTCTATAGACCCTAAGTGTTTGAACACATGATGCTCACATCCACTTTGGGATTCAAAGCACTGAGTCCATTTTTGTAGGTAGTTGTCTATGCAAGTAGGATGTTTTCACTTTTTTTTTTTTTTCTTTTCCCACATAGCCCAGTGGTTATAGCAGAAACTGAAAGACACAGTTTCATCTCCTTTTGCAGATTGAGGAGATTCAAATCCAGCATTCAACTCAAGATAGAGAACAGCAACCTCTGCCATTGCCATTCAAAACTCTCACTGATGGAGGAGTTTTCAGCTGTCTCTCACACAGCTGAGCTCATAAGAAGGAGTGAAAGACACTAGTCTACCCCCCCTTCTCAGCCTGAAGGGATTTAAGCTTTCAGCTTCAGTTTCCCAGGGAAATGCCACTGCCACTAGACTCGGACACAGACAGAACAAGAGCCTCTCGCCCTCCTGGTGAGCCCGGGCAACGTGCGTGCTGGTCTCGCAGACAAGGCCAGCACAGAAGGCCTGGGGCTGTGGCCAGCACAGAAGGCCTGGGGCTGTGGCCGGGGAGGATGACCGATAGGAAAACTTCTGGTCTCTAGTCCCAGAATTATCCCTATTTCTACTCACGGCAAATGCACAAAGAGCCCTCAGAGCAAAATTCAGATTTCTGCTCTCCCTTGTTAGCTGGAAGCCTGAACGACTCGGCCTCATCTTGCTTTGCCTTACAGCTTCATGACTTCTAGGTGCACTGCAGTTCAAGTTCATCAGGACACCTAAAAACTGAGCTTCTTTCCTCCAAGAGTGTTCATCTGCATTGTACTGCCTGTCAGACATGGTTCAAAAGCTGCTGTAACCTTAGCAATAGTACTATCAGACGCCTAGGTACAGAATTAGAAATTAAAGTGATTAAAAGCAGAAAAAGATCTCTTGAGAAAACAAGCAGTTCTGTTACATAGTGCCAAGTCATCTTCCTCTCCTCCTTCAAAAGCATTTACAATTTTCCATGAATATTTAAATAATTTAAATGCTCAAATTCCAAACTGCTTATACAATCTATCTCATTCATCTTCACACAGGCTTAGCTCCTATTTTCTTCACTGTAACTCCTATTAATGTCAGTATAGCATAATTTGGCTTAAAAATAACTGTAGGTGTGACAGGACAGCACCACCAAGCCTAGAGAAATCATGCATCACTAGTCACCAATGAAGCTGAGTCACAGGACCAAGTTTTCCTTTCTCATATTCTTGTGCAGCCCCACTAACGTCAATGCTAATTTTATTCTAGGGAGAAGAAACAATTCATCTCCATTTAAGTCAAAAAAGGCTGGGTAAGCATCAAAGCAGTCCATACTCACTGCAAAAACTCAAGCTCTCTCCTTGAGTCAATGACAAACACCTGTTAGTCATTTCTGTGCTTACTGTACTGTTTCTTTCTTGATTTTCGGCAAAAAGGCCTTTGCTCGATGTTGTCTATTTGACAAATACAGATATGACAAACAATAACATGCAGTTAGATTGATAAGGAGTAAATAATATGTCACGGCAGTCCTTTTCATAGATAGGCTGCACCTCCAGACTGATGAAGATACCAGATTAGTCAGCCTGGCTCTAGGAGATTTTCTTTTCATCAAGAAGGGAAAGGAAAACTTTGCTGAGAAAAAAAGGTGGGTCAGCGGCCTTGGTTTGGATTGAGAAAATGTATTACAGAAATTCAACCTCCACCCTTTTTCAGAAAACTAATTAAGAACATGCACTTACAGTTCTAATGACACAACTGGACACACATTTCCAGGCTTTCCTGACTGTGATTATAACTCTTTTTCCAAGGAGGGCGAAGAAGGAAGGGAGGTTGTAGGGATTTTACAGGTGGAAGAAGTCTGGACTTGCAGTGATCAATTTTACTCTTCCTCACTGTGTGAATGGGTGCCAGCAGAAGCACCTGCTTATCTGGGTATTGTAGCCTCTGTTCTGTTATGAAATGCCATGCGTAATAGTTTTCCATTTGGACATGCACATCTTTTACGTGGGAACTAAGCCTCATTAATGAAGTAATCTGTCTGCAACACTCCCTGAACTTGTGTCCCAAAGGATTTTTAATAAAATCTGAATCATGTCAAACAAATATACACTACTACACAGAAACAGAATTGCAGGACTACTTACTTCTGAGCTATGATACTCGGATTAACAGTCACAAGGTTTGTTTTATTGCCAACATCTTTGCTAATGCTTCCTGTGGTTGGAGGGAGGTTGCACCTGAAATTGAGAAACATTTACTTAAATAGAAGCCCAGCAGAAATGTCTTGCATTTATTATTTCCAAATTCCTTTATTGTGAAAGGACATTTTCATGTTAGCTTCCAGAGCCCTCTAAGCACTTTGTGAATATTAAATAAGACTTACAGCACTTCTGGTAAAAATATTTTATCATCTACTGTATGGACGGTTAAAATACAGCACAGAGAGCTCATTTTCATAAAAGAGCTCTCACAAATCAGCTGTGCAGAGGTAAAATCTCATAAGGAGTCCATCTATGAATTCCCTACATTATCGGCCAGAAAATACTACCCCTCTTGCATAAACAATACATTTTCAAATATTTTCTGTTTCAAAACAGTGTATTTGATACCAATCTCTCAGCTGGCCGAGCAATGTTGATGGCTGTTTCATGGGGCAACCTAACTTGCCTGACTAGGGAAACAACAGTTTGTTGTAAGGTAAAGAAATTATTTCTCTTTAAAGCGAGTCATCTAGATATAGCATCTTAGTATTCAGATTCCTCGCATTTATTAAGGTCAATCCTCTAACTGTCTTTTTTTTTTTTTTTTTTTTTTAGTTTGGAAAGACTAAATATCAGTCAAAAAAGAAGGAACGGAGTCAAAATCCAGAAGACAGTGTGGTTGGACAACACTGAGAAAAGACTCTTCACTTGGTTACTCTGTTCCTCTGCAGAAAGTAGATTCTGAGTCACATACTGACAGTAGTGGGCTGAATCACTCTCTGTTTTTTTCCACGGTGTATAGAGGGAGTTGAAACAACTCCTTAAACTAGAAACTTAATTTTTAGATGGCTAATAGAGCATTACTGAGCCAACCTAAGGCTAAGTAAAACTTTCAGTAACCTAACAGTAACTGTAAATATTTAAGGTCAATCTTTCTTTCTTTTTCTTTTTTAATCTCATCTTCTGAGCCAAGAAGACGGATGCTTTTGGATCGATGGTAAGTGAACAGAAATTTCAGTTCTCAAACAATTAAATTCCACATCCATAGCAAGGTACCTTTGTAATCCTAAATTATACCTGCCTATTTTAGGAACCAAAGTTTTGAACTCTGCCTTTCTAAGTCAGAAGTGAGGAACAATGTCTGGATCTTTCCTCATTGGCACAGACTGGCACTGGCATGCTTCCAATCCCACCACGCTTCTAGAAACACTCCACGCTCTTCAGTAAGATCCAGCAGCTCTTACCGAAACACAAAGTCAGCACGATCGATTTCAGCTCCACAGCTGGAATTCTTGAGAATGCCTCCATTTCCAACCACTGCACAGTTCTTGAAGGGATAGGCTGAAAGTGGAGAGGACTGCAAGCAAATAAAAAGAAATAGTTGAAGTTTTATATCTCTTTTAATTGTTTCTTTATGCTCTTTCT
>JAUBNY010000500.1:388630-399168 GCA_032275445.1 Crypturellus soui | reverse complement strand
TTTAACAGACAGGCAAGCAAGGAAAGAAGACAAGCAGCTCCTGCAGCCTAGTCAGCAGGCAGACTCCTGTGACCCAGCGGACTCCAGCTCTCCTCCCGTGGGGACTGGCTGTATTACCCAAGCTGCTGCACAGCCTCGCTGAGGTTACCTTCTCCTCTGCAGAATGGGTATGTTTATCAAATTAATGAGATTTTTAGAAATAAATAATATTAATTAACAGTTATTATGCATTATTGATATTAGATAAAATTAGAAAACAAGGAGAGAGGTACTGCCACAGGATTACTAATTGGTTGAGGAAATGGACAGGAGGGAATGAAAGATGGAGCAGTACCAGAGACAGGGAGACAAGAAGGAACTGCACGGGGAGTGGAAACTTCTAAGCGGATGAGGAAAAGAAAGGACTACCTTTCTTCATCACATTTCTAGAAGCTCTGTTCCCCACAAAGCTTTGTCACTGTATCACTCCTAAGCTGCAGTGTCCTTACAGAGCTAGTTCCGGGCTTAAAGTCTGATTAAAAAAAAAAAAAAAAAATCTAGGAGTGCAGTAAGCATAAATGTTTAGCTGGTAATTTTATACTGAATTTCTTTTTCTTGCTCTCTGTTTCTATATCTCCATATCATATTTGATACCTCTGCATGGTTAAAGCCAGAAAGCCCAACAGAGCTTATTGAAAGCTTCTCAGATCTTAACTCTACAAATTTCAGCTTTGGGAAACACCACTGGTCAACAGCAATGGTCAGCCGAACAGCAGTTTATGCTGCACCTAAAGATCACTTCCCTCCATCATTTTTTCCAATAGTATTACACTGAGCACATGGATATTAAGTTTTCAAAGCTAGTTAATTCCAAAGAGTTGGAAGGTAGGTCAGTTTATTTATTTTTAATGATCTTGACAGAAACTCTAATTCTGTTCCATGCAACAGTGTAATTCAGAGAGTGTTTTCCCTCTGGAGAAACTAGTGTTGACACCATGAAGCTGTTCTCTAAATCCAGCATGACGCATTTCCAAACGAGAGTGGAAGTTTTGCAGGGATTGCAATCCCTACGGAGCACATGCTTATGTGCAAGCTTGAATATATGTGCAGTCTTGACAGGAACAGGTGTAACCAGGTGCTTCTTTGCACGGGTGTCATGACATGCAGGGCTGAGCCTAATGAGCACCTTAGGCATCTCTGTAACACTAACAACAGTCTTGGGGTAAGAAATATTCCCTTTCATTGCAAAGTGCCTTGTCAGAGTGTCAATTCAGACAAACAAACAAAAACCTACTAGATGTATTTAATACTGCATGCTTTGTTTTGAGGCTATTTTTAATCCATTCTAGCAAGTTAGTTAACTATTCACTGCAGTGGGGATAGGTGAAATTATTTCATTTGTGTAGTTCTTTTATCTTGCTCCATTTGCACCATTCTATGCAAATAAACAAGAACCCCAACATCAAAAGAATAAGATAAATACATAGCTATGTGTGCAGTCTGAAAACAAGACAAAAGAATCTTTACAATAGGTAAGATCTCAGTTTGTTGTTTGTTAGACAAACCTGGTCTAATTTAGCTTTGCTAAATGAGAAAATTAAAATTACCTGAATTTTGTACTCTCTTCCGGTCTCTTTATCCAAGTGCAGTTTTGCAGTTTTGTGACTAAGTGAAGAAAATAATCTTCTGAATATCTAAAAAAGACAAGAACATCAAATGCTAGAGTATGCAAATAGATATTTAAAACCGTCTCTGAAATATTCAAATGATACATGTATTAATAACAACATGCATGGTGCATATATAATAGATGGCTTTAGAATTCATAACCCATTTTATTTCTATAATTTGTAACAGTTCTATCCTCATTAAATTAGCTTGACCTAATAAACATGCTTTTTTTCATAGCAATGTCCTAATGAACCCTTCATTTTTAGAAATTTGCTGGTTTCAAGCTTAGATATTAGACTATAACTATCCTAAAGTTATTGGACTCTTCAGAAATTATTTCCAGTACAGAAATCCAAAATAATACAAAAAAAAAAAAAAAAAACTGTCTTGTACTTGCCATTTTAAACTTTAATAGCATTTTGAGATACCACTCTTGCAAGCCAAGATGAAACATTATACTTTTTTCTGCCTTTTCTTTCATCTACTTTATGAACTCCCCAAGGCTCAATTCAACAATCTAAGACATAGATCAACATTTGCAGACCTAAGTTTTTCTGCAATTTTTTCTTAAATAAAATAACCAATCTGTTTTATATCTAACAAGATTAAGCACCACTGGGGTACACATAACCAGAAAGTTTTTTCTCCTTTAAACCCTTTTCAAGGGATTTAAATTTATCCACATGTGAAATATTGAAGAACCTGTAAACCAAAAGACAGGTGAAATTTCTTCCTTTATAGGTTCTGTTTTAATATCTCTCCTATTATGGTTTGATCAACTTTTTTAAAAGCAGACTCTGACTTACAAGGAGGGTGAAGAGAAGACAACATGAACCGGACTTCATATGACTACAAATTCTGTGGCACATCTCTAAAAAAAAAATATATCTATCTTGTTTTATTTTAGCAACAAAGACTTAGTGTTGGCCCAAAGCAAAATGACCAGGAGTTTATTTAAGCTGAAACTTAGAAGTGTGTTTTTGAACAGCCTTCCAGCAGGAGCTGGTAAGGCAAGAAACCTCACTTGCTTTTAACTGGAGCATGAGAAATGATAAAAAGGCATACACAATTTGTGGTGGCTTGCAATAGCAAAGCACTCAACACCCCAAAATGTTCTTTCCAGCTCTATGTACATTTGATACAGAGAAAAATCAGTGTCTCTCATAGCACTAAATCTAAGGCCTCAGGAGAAGCCATGGGCACTAACTGTCAGAAAATGTGAAGAGCTTCTTAACTGCAACAGCAGCTACCTACCATATAACTGATATATGCACCTGGAGTAAAAGCACCCACAGCAGTGCAAAAACTGAATGACTTGCAAAACCTCACTTAGACGTCACTGCAATCCAGAGCAGCAGTTCTGCTTGCCCTTTACGTGCAGTTTTGTTCATCTCGTGACTCACAGAGCTACATGGATGGTCACAGCTCATCTTTGCCAGCCGCGAGCGCAGTGCTCGAAGCGGCAGAGCTGTCTCAGCAGCAGGGCCTGGGGGCCAGGGGCTCCTGCAGCTCCCGGCTCCCGCGGTGCCTCGGCGGCCACCACGGCAGCCGCGGGGCTTGCGGCCTCTCTTGAATTCAGTTCCATGCAAAGAACAATCTGAACATAGGCAATATTCCCATAAACTATTTTTTTAAACTGAAAATGAAGCTCTGGGGTTTGCTGCAGCTGGGTTTGCAGCCCAGAAAGCTTTTTTTTCATACTCCAAAAGCCTATTTTGGCCTTTCCCACTTTAAAGGACCCTCGGGGACTCATCCTCTAGTGGAATTAGTCCAGAATGGTCATCAGGATTTCATTTGATGGCTCTGATGTAACCTCGACAGTCCTTTTCTCCTTCATTTCATTTTATAGAGCTGGGACAATTTGTATTATTTTCATGGAAATCCAAGAGTTTACAGTATGTAGTCACTTCTGCTAAAAGGATTTTACTATTAAGATAAAAAAGCTCAGGTAAATTGAACTATAACAATGTGTGAACAAGACAATAATTATAGTGCTGAGAACAGTGAATAAAATATGTTCTGTCCTGTTTTTGCCTGTCACCTGCATACAAACTATTATAATGACGTGCTGTCCTAGGAAACTCACTTATATTTGTCAGCTAGGCTCATACAATAATGTCTTGAAGATTTTTTGCCAATGATTTTTGTCAGGTACACAGTGACCTTCCAAATGAAGTGGAATGACTAAAGTGAAATTATCAAGCAGAGGCGAGGCACTGACAACGTACAAGCATCTAGCAGGTTTTAGCAGGTATCTAAAGGACAACAGCAAGGACAGAGGTGCTGAGGTGGAAGAGAAACAGCAGGTGAAATGTCCGAACAGAGACAGATGCCATCCCCCTCGTTCACTTCTGTCCTAAACCCTTAAATGGAGGAAATACATAAATAAAAGCTCTTTGAACTAGGAGGAAACACAAGAAGCAGAGGTGACCAAAGGTGATCCTTCCTAGTTAGCAGAAAATGTTCAAGAATTAAGCAAATGCCCCCCTCCCAAAAAGAAAGCAACCAGCAAGCAAGCAACCAACCAAACACAGCAGGAAATGCAAGAGAAGAGAAGGACCTCTCCTGCCTTTGGATGCTTTACTACTGTCAAAACAATGTACAGCTTTTAAAACTCTGAGGAGAGTGTGTGCAAGGCTCGCTTCCCAACACAAATGGAAGTCTTCCAGCCCACAGCTCAGCATTTCAGGCACTTAATCACCAATAGTCACCAACAGCACAGGCCTGTTATAGTAATATTTCACACTTACACAGCTTTTTTTGCTATTTTAAAATCCGTCAAGCTTTAACACGCTTTTTTTTTTTTTTTTTCTTTTGGTCTCCACCAGCTTAGGAAGCCAAAAAGTCCAGAATATCCCCAAAGTCTTCTACAACTGCAATATAAATAATTTAAGTACCATGTCTGTAGGTAACACATTCAAAACGCATCATAGATCCTGTCCCAGTGGCTCTTCTCAGTAAAGGAAAGAGCTGCAAAACTCACAGGGCAAAGCAATACCCTGCCCTACATCCCAAAGGGCAGTTTCTCTTCCTACCTGCCCAGTTCACCTCATTTACTGGAGCACTTCTTTTTCTTTTAGCCACAGAGCAAACTTTCTCAAAATTCTCCTGGACTCTCTGCCCCAAAACACTGTAAATGCAAGAAATAAGTCTGCATTCTTACAGCCTGCACTGCTTTGTAAGACCCAGGATGGATAAGAGCTTTCGTATTGCCACAGCTAGACTTCAGAGGCAAGACACCAGCCAGTATCCTTCTCTCAGTGTTAATCACTCGCCCAGTGTTTCAGCTAACTGTATTCTTTAAGCTGCCTGCCAATCTCTACTGCAGCTCTTAGTGGTGCTACAGTAGCACAATGGTCTTCCACCCTTTGAAAGGGTAAAAACATTTAAGATAGTGTTGCTAATGAGGTCTGGGGGAAGGAAAAAAATTCTTAAAGAAAAGGAAAAAAGAGAGGGAGAAGAATACAATAATATAACTAATAAGTAAAGCAGAGTGAAGTTAGTGGGGATGAAGGACAGAAGGGGAGAAAAGAAAAGAAATCTGGCATTGAAATTATTGGTGAGGGAATACAGTGACTTAAAAATAGCTGTAAGATCTTAATAGGTAATGCAAAGGTGGTGGGAGAGCAGAAGTTTTAAAATCATAACTCAGTGCTGGCTTTGGGTTACTTCTTCAGTCCTTTGACTTGGGGGGAAGGAAAACAAAGAAACTCCCCACACAGCTATTTTTGGTGGAGATTCTGTTTCACATTCCATTTCTCTTCTCTTTACAAGTAAGAAGTAAAAGAAAAATATGTAAATGCATATAACTATTTTAAAGACACCAGGGAAGGTACTTTTTACCATCCAGTCCTAGTAGGAAGGCTGTCTCATCTACAATGTTTGCTCTGTTAGTACATCCATAGGCACCAGGAGTGAAACACCTAAAAAGGAAGAGACTGCTTCTCCTGCTTCCACCTTAGAAAGTAGCAAGGAATTCAAGCAGGATTGATATCAAATAATTTTTTCTATGATAGGAAAGGTAAGTAGAAAGCTAAAATGGAATGTTTCTTCCAAGAAGTAGCAACAACTGAATAATTAGTTTCCCATGGACTAGTTAATCTTATAATGAGTGCAATTAATTAGCAATTTATACTAGCACATTTTTATACTTATTCTAGTGTAAATGCCAAAATGAGTCTATTAACTATGGTTGCTCACAGCAGGAGTGTTCACTAATCATGAAAAAGACACTCAAGAATGAAATTATACCTCACATGTTCTGCTTCACCTCTTTTTAAAGATCTTGTAATGAAAAGTTGTTAACTGGGGATGAGGGGTTCTTGTTGACTTATATTGTGAGGGAAAAAAAAAAGCCAAAAAAGACAAAAAAAAAGAACAAGCTTAAAACATGTGAAAGAAAAAATGCAAGCAAACATTGGTTGAACAATTGCAATTTCCTGTTGCAAATTCCACATGAACAGCATGGAGAATTTTGTGCAAAATGTCTTCCATTTAAAATAAACAAAGCAGAAAGCAAAGCAAATACTTACCTTTTTTTCTTGATCAATGACAACAAAATATTGTCCTGAATTGCCTTGCATTTTGAAGTCTGTTCAAACTGGTAAATTCCATTTTTATCAGTAATTGTTCTGTTAAATGGAAAAAAAAAAGCATGAGGGGAAGGCAACAAACTTTGAAAGAGAACATATTCTGACAGCGCTGCTGCATTTAATTTTCTGTGACAAAGAGATTAATAGTTGTTGGTTTTAGCTGCAAACATTACCAAGGAATTCTTAGTCACTCCTATTGTGAAGCTTCTGTGAAAAGGGGAGTTTGCTGCTAGTGATTGTAACATGTTTGACTCTTTAAATAATCCCATTTCACACTATGAATTACATTATGTTGATTAAAATGTAAAGCAGAAGGTATTTGAAAAAAATGAAATGGGAAGCTTCTTGAACATTACGTTTTAAAGATATTTTAAATATTTATCATTAGAATATTTTAGCAGATTTCTAAAAATCTAGCTTTCTAAACTTTTGGATAAAATGTACAGAAAAGAGGCAACACACCAGGTGAAGTGCCTGGGACCACCATGCTGTTTGCAGGAGGACAAAAACCCAAGCCAGCTCTGTGTAGAGTAAGGGTCTTAATGCTTTATATATGATGCAAAATTTGGCTTCTGCATCACCATTGCCATTCCTTTTACAAGCAAGGACCCAAATGACGTTGCCTTCACTTCCTAAACCATTGAGACCACTTTTCAAGAAGATTTCTAACAAGCTGATTCTGCAGCTCTTATTCGGGCAAGATGCCATTTCCAGTCATAAATAATTCAAATGGAAAGAGTCTGATTAAAGAAGAAAGAGCAAAATAAATGCTAGTTTATTTTGGTACTAAGCTGGCTGGCATTTTTATAGCTATGATAGGAGAGATATGATAGGAATAAAGGGCCTTTCCCTCTCTTGCTATTACCTGCCCATTTTCTTCCAAAATACAGGTATATGGGAGCTTGGTCTGAATGGTTCCACGTACACCAAAGTACCCTCTGGGACCCTTCTTTTCATAAAAAGGGCCAGTACCTGCTCCCAGACAAATCTAGTTAGCACCAACTCATGTTTCCCCTCTCTGCTTCTTCAGCTCAGTAAACTGAGAATGATCCTTCTTCTGCAGCTGCAGCTTAAGCCAGGAGAAATGGCTATAGGCTAAGCTTAGCTCTATAAACATAACCTTAAAAAAAAAAACCCACAACGTATCAATATTATTAACCAAGTGCATTTTACTCCTGCAATTTTTTTTTCCCCGTTTTCACTAAAATGCAGACACTGGACCCCTGCCTGAGGTCCCCCCGATGCAGCCCGAGCGCCTCTGAGCCCGGCGGCCAGAGGAGGGTTCCTGCCACGAGGGCAGCCGGGCAGCCGGGCGCCCAGGCACCCAGTCCCGTCCCTGCCAGGGGCACCTGCAGGCACCACCTGAGAGCCAACGTGTTTCCACAAGGAGCATTCAGCTCAGGGCCCAGAAACAACAAGAGGTTTGCACAGCTTCCTATTAGTTTGTGTCCAGACATCAGTGGAGGCAGCACATAATATTCTCTCAACCAACTACCAGGTTTATTCAAGAGACTTTTAGACTTTCTAAATTAACAGAAGTGAATCTAACTGAAGGGAATGGCTTTGTTTTTAATACTTTTTTTTTAATCCACATAATTCCATGTCAAGGCTTGAAAATTTCAAAAAGGAAGAACTTGGATAAAAAAGAATGAGCAAAATACAGCCCAGTTCAGTTTTGTCATTAAATCCTGTCACTTTTATAGCCATCAAAGGAGGAAAAGGAGTCTTTCTTCCCTTTCCATGACCATCCAGATTGTTTGAAATGACACAAATATGGGGAAAGTCAGACATGATTATTAATCCATTTTTTTCTCCATATCACATAAACTCAGTCCATCACCAAAACATTACTTCTTCCTCGAGGGAATCTATGCTCAGAAATAACAATCTTAAAAAGAAAAGAAAAAAATGACCACAGCAAATCTATCCTGTAAGAATGAGACTGTATTTCCAACCAAAGAAAAGTCTGTCTTCCTTAAGGAAGATGTTTAGAACAGGTGAAAAAAAAGCAGAAACAGGGAGAATCCTCATCTCACCCTGTTTGTAATGATGTTTTAGTGCAGGTTGCTCCAGGATGCACCATGCAGAAGCAGTGTGTCCTACTGCCTGCATTTTCTTTTATTTGCATTCAAACATGAAGCCTATCGATTCAGGAATCAACAAGGCTAAATGGAGAGTAAACAAGGCAGCATGGAGCGGAGTGGGGAAGGACAGAAAAAGGAAGAAACAGCAGCAAACCCAAACCAAAAAAGCAATCAGAGAAGAAAGGGATGAATGTAAAAATAACGAAATAGTGATGGTTGGTAGGAAAAAAAAGAAAGATGGGAAAAGGAAACACCATACCGTGCTGCAACAAAGCAACAAACACTGCAGCAAAGATACAGCCGGAACCAAAAGCCCGAGGTCTCCCTCAGTGGCCTGCAAGGCTCCTGCCACGGGCGCCAACAGGCCCGGCTGGGAGCCCCGCAAGTCTGTGCGGCAGCGTCTTCAAGGGCCCTTGGAGCTGGACCGGCAGCCGCTCCGAAAACGACGGTAACTTTTCCCCAATTTCAGATGGAATTAAGTCCACACTTAACATTATAGGAAAATTCCCCCTCCTTATCTTTATTCATTCCTGCCCAGCAGAACTAGTTAGTCTATTTTTTTCCTACATCTTTTTTTTTTTTTTCTCTCCTTGCAGCAGCACAAAACCTCGGAACTCTGTTCCAGCTGAGCACCTCCAGTTACACTGGACAACTACTGCACGCTAAACTTCATGTGCATTTATATCTTCCTACCGGATTTGGCACTGACCAATACTAGGCAGATTGTGAATACGTTTCTGTCTTAACTTCCAGTGGAGACACTCATTTGTATTTGAGTCTCATACTGTATTAGTTGAATACCAGAGTTCTTAAAAACCTGTAATCCAGGGAAGAGTGGTCTTAACTGCTGCCTTTGACACCAATTTAAATGAATGAGATAAGAATATATTGATGTTTTCGAGGTTCCTGACACTTTGACTAATAAGGCAATATACAAGGTAAATGCTTGGTGAAATGAGCTATGAAATGGTTTTGTCAAACAATAGGAGCGAGAACTTGCCCTGTAACATTAATCACAGTAACTGTGAAAAAGCCACATCCTGCTATCCCTGTACAAGCTCCCATGGAAGTTTTGCTTATCTAAGGAATGCTAAATAGGTGTTCAAAATACATCTTGTTTCAAAATTATTTGGTAGCCCTTCTGGTATATTCACCTGAGGTTCACATAACGTCTGATACTTTTTATTTATGAAAATTCACAACTCAGGTGACATATAATGTAGAAAGCAATATTCCAAGTCTCAAGGTGGGTAAAGTAAAAAGAATAGAATAAGGTACTTTGCACTGAAATGATGCTATAGTAGTACCAGACAGGCAGAATGACAGAGCAGTTTCTCTCAGACCAAGTAAACAGCAAAGGGCTGGGAGACCTTTCACTACTGTTGGTGCATAAACGTGTCCTGGCAGCACTTTCAGCTGAGCACCTGATCGTTTGCACACAAGTGATACATGGAGCATGTGCTACATCTGCACACATCGCTGCAGAGCAAAGGGAAAAGACACCCAGGCAGCAGTAAAACTAGTGAAGTGGCCACCAGTGCTGACTAATCTAAACCGTAGCAAATTATTTGTGCAATATACTAAGCTACTGTTCATAATGTTGGTAATAGCCTATCTCTTCTGTCCCTTCTGCCTGCCAGAACGCAATATTTTGACAGTAGGCAGAATGCACAGGTCTCTGCAGCACAGTTAATTAAGTGTAGTTGTTTATTCCCTAGGCCTACATAAAGATCTGCTGCTGAGAGAGAAATTGGAGAAAGCAAAACTGTGAAACATTGTATTAATTTAACTTGTTTACTCATAGTTCCTCAATCACTTCCTCCCACTGTTCAATTACCCCAACAATTTCTACGCTGTGCTTGCCTTGAGTCGGTGAAGACAGAAAAAGCCGGGGAACCAGTAAGCAGAGGGCTTAAACTGATGGCACGAAGGGAGTGACAGGAGAATAGTGGTCACTTCTGCAGGGGACTATGCCTTATTACTTGTATAACTCTGCACTTACTGTGCTTGGAAAAAAAAAAAAAAAAAAAAAAAAAAACTGTTTTCACCTTCCTGGTAGGAGTTTGCTTTATTCACCTGCTACGCACTCCTGGGCAGTAAAAAACATTCTCTGCTGAGCACCAGCAGCACTTAGAGCTGCAGTGACACAAACGCTTGTGCTGGCGCAGGCATGGAGGGGGACCCAGTGGGGCAAGGACAGGGACACATTTTC
>JAUBNY010000500.1:333986-353777 GCA_032275445.1 Crypturellus soui | reverse complement strand
GAACAGGCTGCCCAGAGAGGTTGTGGAGTCTCCTTCTCTGGAGATCTTCCAGACCCGCTTGGATGCAGCCCTGTGCCCCGTGCTCTAGGTGCCCTGCGTGTGCAGGGGGGTTGGACTAGATGATCTCTGGAGGTCCCTGCCAACCTTAACCATTCTGTGGTTCTACCTTCTCAATACCATGGGCTACCTGGCAAGCTTGGAACAGTCACAAGCACAGCTGCTCTCCCAGAGCCGACAGCAATGCAGACATATTCAGTCTCCTTTTCTGTATCCTAAATGTATATCCCATACCCTCTCCTCAGCACATGGATGGAGCCACCTGCTCTTCCTCTAGCACTGAATATTGGACTCCCTTCTGGAGCCTGGAAACAGGACATTGACCCCTAATGCATCCGGGCAGCAGTGCCAAGGAGCAAGAGGCAGCGATGGCTGGGAATGAGAATACTGAATGGGCCACAGTCTTGCTCCAGGGTGGGAAGGAAACTTTGCAGATAGGAAAGGCTCTGAATGTCGTGCTGTTGAGCAGCACAAGGATTATATGTCTGAAAGGCATCAGGTGTTCAAAGGCCTAGGGGACTGAAACAACAGCACTAACCAAGACCTGACATTTGCTGCAGATGTTGCGACTATTCAGTCTCCAGCAGTAGCCCGCACAGACCAGAAGGAAGCAGGGTAGAATGTAAAATCATGCTTAAACATGCCCTGAGACTGATATCCTGAAGTGAAATTTTCACTTCAGATAGCAGGTGAAATCACTGTGTCTTTCCCACAAACATTTCCCAGCAAGAGTCAAAGGTGACGATCAAGAAAGTGGGCTATAAAACCGACATGAACTCAAGGAAGAGCTCACCCATGTGCCAACTGCAGAAGCCCAGGAACTGCACATTCAGTAGGTAATGTCATAATTACTAAGTAACTACCCAGGGATAAAAAACAATAAAAAGACAGATGTCCCCCTCCCTCCTCGCTAAAGCTCTCTTAATAGGGATATTATTCAGGAGGGAATTTATCAGGATAATTAAGTTTCTTCTAAATAATACAGCAGTTGCGTCAGTGTAGGGGGTACCAAACTGTAGCGCTCTTCCAGATGCAGTCTGTGGACTGCTTACAGGTCTGTAAGGAAGTAGGGCTCTGAGACAACTGAGAAAACCTTCTAAACCATATGCTCATTCCAACAACAAAAAAATAATTGTGGAGAAATAACAGTAATCAATAATCATTCAAAAAGTAGCTTCATTTTTATCTAGTAACAAATGGAAAAATATCATGGCAGCACTATCTAGCGTGCCTAGATCTTTCCATTAAAACTACTTGACAAATTCAAAAGCTATGCACTAATATTTTTTTTTTCTGAGCAGAATTGCACATCACAGTAGCAAATCTTGATCAGTAACTAATGACTTTTTACAAAAAAAAAAAAAGTATCATCCAGGAACACACTGAAATTCATAATAAAATAGACAACAGCAGATCCCGCTTATGGACCAAAAAGAACTGAACAGGCTGTATTGAAATTTGAGCTACTTGTTCCATCTGAGAAAGTTAGTGCCTCTGCTTCCATCCTACTAACTCTAAGATATTATCAACTTTCTAAAGATTCAGTAACAGCACATTTATTACCTGGACATTGCCTCCAGATTTGCAAAAGCTTTTGAAGCATTGTGTAAGCACACAGAACTTCCACATCGGATTTAAATTATTTCTGCTTATAGAGTATGAAAATGTTCAAAAGAGGGCTTATATCTTATGAAATATTAGATTTTTTATTTAGGAACTTCTAGAGGAATTTTTTTGAAGATGATCTTTTTAAAGAGAGACTGTTCTGTAGAGTTTATTTGATATGATGTGAAGATTCAAAAGCTAAATCAACTGAGCCTGTCACAGATGGTCACTCTAAGACACCCCTTCTGACAAGAGTTTCAGACATTTACATTTTATTAATATATTACCTCCTTCTTGAATGCATGGAGTCATGGAGTTATATTCACTTTCAGATGGCTGCAGGTGTGCCATAAGACCCACAGTTCTGTGTCTCTGTTCTGTCACTGAGTGTATATTAATCTCAATGGTCTTCCTAAATTTACAAAATAAATTGTAATTTGCAGCCCTGGATATTCACGTTTGTTCCTTTCCTTCATTAGCTAAAGGTCCTTCCTAGTACACTATGTATTATGTAGTAAATTAAAAGGCACATAAATTTGACTACGCACCTAGGTTTCTCTGTAGAGCACCGGAGAGTGCTTTGAGTGTAAAGTAGCATTACCCATCCGAATTTTTTCTTGCTTGTCATTTGCAATTTGCTCTACTGAATCTGGGACAGCCACTTAAGAGCAGGCAAAGTGCCATTTTATGAGAGCAGTATGAGCACACAAAAATGAGAGTTGCTCAGTGACAGCAGCATTCCTAGCTAGGAATGTCAAGGCAGCTGCGAGCCCTGATCTGCCCTGCCTATTTTTAATGGGATGTGTCACTGGGCTTAGATTAATTTTGGAAATAAAAGATACTTCTGCAGACATGTAAAGTGAGTTTTTATGACTCTACTGAATTCAGACTAGCATAACATAACGGCGGTGTCACGCTGGTGGTGATTTTCTGGCCGTTTGGCCCGTTCCCCAAGGAGCAGTGACGGGATGCAGCCGGCCTGGGAACGCGGGAGGCAGGTGAGGCACCGTGCGACAGCGGACGCACAACAGCCTGCGCTCTGCACACGGCAGCGCTGACGAGGAGGCTACTGTTCACCCCTTTCCTGGTAAATCCAGATTTCCACTGAACATACTTGACTGTTATGTCCCATCCTGCGCCTGTTGGAAGCATTGGACACTCTTCCATTATCTTCTATCCAAATCAGAGTGATTTTACTGTGGTGGAAGGGCAGAACGAAAGAATCCTGTCCTGCACCCTCAGATGAGGAGGCTACTTCTGCAACTTTCAGATGAGGAGTTCTTTCTCTCCATTGTAATACATCTGACTAACAGGATTTAGCGTTTATATGCAGTTAATCTCCTCGGTGTTACAACCACTTGATTCCTAATTCGAAAGGAGTAGGTGTGAATGCTCACGTATCAGTTTATTTCTCTGTCATGGCAACAGAATCCTCCCGCTGCGGCGCCATTGCTCGTCCTCAGCCGTGGGCACGCAGGGGGTGCTCACTGCGTCCCCCCTTTCGCTGGAACTGCCACAAAAAGTTGTGTTCCGGAACACCGAAATATCCACTGTTGTAGCACTTATTGCAGGACCACTATCATGGATTGTCCTCACAGACGTCAGCAGGTGCTATGCATTCTCTTTAATGCCCTGCAGGTTTTCCTCTTGTGAAGAGAAAATAAACCCTTATCGCTACTAACATGTATCCATCTCACTCTTTTCTTTTCTAGTGGAATATATGTTAAGGAAATGTAAAAGGGATAACAGTAGATACATTACAGTTTGAATCTAAGGATTATTTCATAATTAATCTTAAGTAAAAAACCACAGTATTTGTAGGCAGCTACCAGTCTGGTGCCATACTCCTAACAGTTGTATGGACTGATTTTTTATATGTTACAAAAAAAAAAAAAAAATAGAACACAGTTTAGAACATATCTTTTAATTGATGATGAATTTCTACAATGCTACAGTATTAACGATCTCTAAAACATGTATCGGAATATATAGCTAAACAAATCTTTTAAGCTTTGCAAATAATTTATTAAATCATCTTGCATATTTTCCTGTCTGTATAAACTCCTTATGATAATGCAGTTGAGAAAAAAAAATAACAAATACATTAATGAGCAGCTGCAGTGCATTTATATTAAGAAATCTTATGTACACTTTGTATATGATACACTTAGACAAATTTTTCTCTACTTACACTTTTACAAAACTACCAACTGAAATGGCATAAAATACATTCAAAACTGAACAGACAAGCAAAAGAACTTTGAATAAAAAAATCACGTTTCAGCTGACACATGACATAGCAAATATTATATATTTTAGAGGCTCCAAACCTACTACCAGCTAGTTGCAGGGCTGAACACCATAGCAAGATCCCCTAACAGAGCTAGCTCTATCCAGGAAGCAGGTTCTCCACAGTTTATCTTGCTACAGTTCACTTTTTTGGCAGTACTACTGACTCTCGCGACCTAAGAATTCACAAGATCACATCTTCTGAGCCTGAGAATTTAAAATGTCAGGCACCTAAAAACATCTATAAAGCCTTTTGTTCTGTTGAAGGCACCAAGGACCACTAGAAAGTTATCAGCAACTTAAATTACCACATACTCTAATGTCTGCACCAATATTATTGATACATAGCACCATATATTGTTAAGAAGGGCAGTCATGAAGGTAGGTCTAACGTTAACGTGCAAAATGTTAATGTGCCACTTGCACGGCCTCGGGAAGCACAGTACGCACTATCAATGTGGAAATCTGTCTGAGCAAGGTAACGCAGCAAGAGCTTCGCAGCAATCTATCTGGGATGTTTGTTTCTTGCACTGCTATAATAACAAACACTGATTTTAATTTTAATGACTACACAAAATCACCTACAAGTTCATCAAGAATTTATATTGTAAATTATTTGATAATAAATAATAAAGTATCTCTGAGAATATTTTAAAGGAACAACAACAACAGAAAAGAAACAAAATTTAACTTCTAGAAAAGCTTTCAATTTTTTTTCAATGACATATTTAGCCAGTCCTTTATATACAACCGCAGCCAGCTTGCCTGCTGGGAGATTGTGGTTTATGAAGCCCCCTTGTATGGTGCATAAAACGTTTTTGTATATTTTCCCTTCTTTTTTCCCCCCCTCAGATTACTTAGAACTCAATTCATAAATATTGCTAAAATAGAATCTACTTTAACTTGCAATTTATTGAGAATACCATGATTTATTTTCATTGTAACATATTTCATAAACACAGAAATATTTAAATATTCACTAAGGAAGCCTCCTGTGATGAATTCAAACACCAGCCAGAGAAGTAGCTACACCTAGATTTAAAATGCACGTTTGTTCCTGCATAAGAAAAGGTAGGTTCACTTTAGTCAAAAAAAAAGCTTCCATGCAACCCGTTAACTATTTGCATTCTGTCCATTGACACGAACCTGGCTAAGTGCTATTAATGTTACTTAATAGGAATCAGGAGATGCAGCTTCCTGTACAAATTCTGCAAAGCTCATAATTTTGAGAGCAATGTGGTGACACAGCTATCTTGGCACAGGCATACCATTATTTCAGGCAATACACGTTTATACGAATAAGAGCAAAAAACTCCTTGATGCAACACCCGCTTTGTGCAGAAGGCCCTGACCAGCTGAGCACCTTAGCTCCTCTGGCGAGGGACTGAGGGCGGGTTGAGCTGCCCATCTTCTCAAACCCTGCAGAGGGAGAACTGAGAGAAACGACCTTCAACAAGTGCTGCTCATAACGGCCTCACTGACCCTCTCTGGCAGCTGATGTGCAGGATGTGGGTTCTCAATCTCCTAACCCTTTGCATCAGCCCTAGCCAGATGATGGGATTTGGCTTTTACACATTCTGCAAGCTGCTGTGAAATGAGAAATGAGCTGATTTAATTTATCTGATCCAGAACAGCCTTTTCCAGAAGGAGAAAAAAAAAAGTGGGGCAAGAAGCAAAAAAAAGAAAGAAGAAAAAAAGTATCTACGTTAAGAAATCAAACTGTTTTAAAATGCAGTGTTACCATGAACAGTCATTTGATAGCTAGGAATTTCCTTCCAAATGTCTATTTGTATACATTGTCATGGATCAACTTTACAAGTTCATACTCCATATCACTTCTTCTAAGAAGACACATATAGCGCAATTTAGGAGCACTTTTATATGAATGATTTGTTAAATGACTACATCAAAACATCAGAGGCTGATGCTTGAATATGTTCCTGGCCTTTCCTAAAAAGAAGGTTTTCAATGTTTAAAATAATAAGCAACTGCAGAAATGAATACGAAGATGAAGAAAGGTGTCAAATAAAAGTTGGAAAAGCAGCACCATATGAAAATCACATTTTTTTTTATGCTCATTGCCTAGAATAAGTCAATATTTCATTACATTATGCTGAAGTTTAGGTAGACTATATAGCATAAGGTCTGGCCCATCTGAAGTCATTGGTAAAATCTGATTAGCCAGGATTTTACCTGCAGTTCTCACTATCTTACAGAAGATATTTAATTAAGTTTAAAATAAAAAGATAAATATTGAGGGTACAGAGAAAGTCTTCAAATGAAAAGGAAGAGGAAGAACTTTTTTTAACGAAGTATATGGCACATAAATTAATCTATATGATAATTCCTCTAGTCTATGTGCCACTGAATAAAATACTGTACATAACTGTTAGCTGCAGTTTTATTCAAATGTAATTCGGTCTATTTGACTACTCCAACTGTAAGTCACTTTAAAAGTTATATCACTACCTTTATTGTACATAAGTACTTCATAAAATTTCAAAAATGCTACAATGAATAGTCCTTCATTTTTTCATGTCACAAGCACAAAAGGATATAGAAATGCCTCTTTGAATTCCATACGATAATGTTCTTAGACCACACTCAGAACAAATGCAACCTCTGCAATACAATATAATAGGTCACATACTCATTTTAATGATTACAAGTATAGTATCTGTGGGAAACACTCATGCAAAAGAAGATTTAAAAATCAGATCCTTGAAGTACCCAATACATTTTCAATAAATTGATGGTCTTCAGTGAGCTGCCCTGACAGTATAAAATAAAGAAATAATGTAATTTAATGAAATATGAGTAAATAAGATTAGATACTTCTGCTTGCTTATAACACAGAACGCTAAACAGTTTGGACAAATGCAAGTGCTAGTCTGAACATGTGTAACACATATTTTCTGAATCAGTACTGTAAATGTGGTTTATATTTGAAATTGAATAATTCCAGCTGTGTATAAAAAAAAATAATAACTTAAAGCACCTTGCCTGATTTTTTCTTCTATGACGTACAAAGAATATACCTTCTCAAATTGTCAGAAATACAATTATTCCATCTCAAGACCACGGTCCACCTGTCATTTAAAATGGAACTAACGTAACAGAGATCTATAAATAACACATATTTAAGGCACAAAATGGTATTGGGAGGATAGAGGCATAATAAAGCCTTGCTTTTTATTAAATCATCAGATGCACCAGAGAAGGCGTATTACACTTAAAAAAAAAAAGAAAAAAGAAAAAAGTTCTATTGTTATAGAAACACAGAAGCTAGAAACGGAAGGCACGCAGTTCAAACTCCCGCCAAAGCAAGATTATTTCCTAATACTACATCTGACTTAAAACCTTCCAAGAAATTGCATGCTTTGATAAGCTTTGCTTTGCTTAGCTGCATCATTCCAGGATCTAACAGTGCTCTCTGACAGGATCTTTTCCTTTCCTGATTTTTTAACTTATTCTCATTTCCTGATATATATGCCTTGTTTCAATTTTATATAAATGTGTGTTCACTACACCTTCCTGCTATTAAACCTTTGTCTTTTGTAAGTATTTGTCATATAACATAAAGCTGTACATATTTAATGACAAGCTTTCCTACTTCTTTTTCACTTCAATCAATTCTGTTCTTGTTCTCAGACCTTTTTGAGGATTGACTCAACTCTTGATTCCTAGTAACCAGAATACAGCAATATTCCACAACAATATTCCTTATCAGTCACATTAAGAGGATTCTTATTTCCAACTGCTTGATACAGCACATCTACATTATTCTTGCAACATTAGTGGTGCCAGAAGCAACTTCATTGTCTATACCAGCACATGTGGTTGCTTACCATGTTACCACATTTCAAACTTCTCTTTCTCAATAAGTATCCAAATTTCCTCAAATGCATAACCTTGTCTTTGGTTATTTAATTATTAATTAATTAATTAATTTTGGTTACTTAATTGCATCTCATTCTTGTTTATATTAATCTACTATTTGACTTCTCCTACTCAGGTTTGGTTAAGGTAATGTCATCTACAAATTTTATTAATATATGGTATAGATAACTTACAGATTACTGAAGATTTTAAATAGGATTAGGTCATGACATCATAAAAGATTAATTGGGAAGGAGAAATAAAAAATGTATAATGTGCTCATACAAAGCATGACTTACATCTTAAGTATTTCAAATACATTTTGTCCCACTTAGATAATTATAAAAAGTAAAACCTCTCACTATAGCTACACTTCCTAAATATAATGTCATAATTTTTCTGCATATCTTTTTGGACTTAGAATAGGAACCATGCCGACAATTAGTTTTACCCAACAAGCAAGCCTTATTTCAGTCATTGACTAGAGAAGGGTGGGCACATCAAGACTATCCCACAGCACAAATTTTTTACCATAAAATACTACATCTACTAACCTATATTTCCATTAAACCACAAATAAAAATATAGAGATTTATATTTGTAATAACAATTAAGAATTCAGCTCTTTTAAGATAAACTTTCAGAATTCTATGATATGATCCTGTAAGTCAGATAATGTTGACAGTATTTATAATGTAAAGGTATCACTTAGCATAGCTGACTAATCCAAGTCCAATATAACTATGATCTCATCTTTTGTTTAAACTAACTGCTCCTAATGGTACTTTCTCAGAGGTTCAGGATATACTAAATGTTGATAAAAAATAAAGATTTAACATATGAAAATAAGAAAGATAACATTAAGTCACCTAGTCTATGAAAAACATCATTACCTAATTTAATTTCTGTTTTCTGGAAGACTCACTTCCAATACAACTTGCTAACTCTCCCTTTTTTGATGAAGGCTACAGATCTCATAATAAAAAGCACAATAGCCAACCATTCAGTCTGTTAAAGCTATTTGTCAAACTACTAAAAATAAGAAAATGATTCTGTCTAAAGAAATGAACAGTTAAAAATCAAAGGTGAAGAATGAAAACATAAGTCTGAAGATATGTTAAACTGTAAAAATAATACAATCCATGTTATTTTATGCACAGTTGTTTATTCTTGTTCCATGTTTTAAAACTTGGACTCAGAAAAATCACAGGAAGTTTTGGGGTTTTACCCTCATTTTTTCATTAAAAGCACCATAGTTACAGGAGTTGATTCAATCGTCCTTTTCTATGATCACTTCTCCATAAAGCACCTTTCTTCTCTGCCGCAGCATGTGGAAGTAGAGTTGTGGAAATACTGGACCAAGGAAGAAAAGAAAATAAGTTAGATGGAAATACACTTCTGCATACTGCTTAATGAGACACTTGGATGAGACAAATGACAGCAAGTCATGAACACTGTTAAACGGGGACAGAGGTTTGTTCAGAAAGGACTGGCAGTGGGTTGGGAGATTTCTCTGAAGATGGAGTCTTGAAGAATTTTGCTACAAGTTTTTCCCAAGTGCATTCAAACATTGATTTTCAGAAGTGATATGTAAGTGCATATTAATATTAAAAAGAAGCCAAATCTCTGGCACAACTTGAAGGAAAATTGCTTCCAAGTACGAGAAGCATTAGAAATTCTCAGTGAAACAATTACAAGCCTTTTAGTATATGAGCAAAAAATATTTTATTTATCTCTCTCCTTGGAAATGTTGTTAGCCTTTTCACCGAAAATTTTCAGAAAACTTACGTTTTGAGAAACATAACAGGATGGAAAAATTCAGTCTAAAAATCAATATAAAAGCTTTGAGCAACAGAAATCAGGCTTTTATAGTAGGAAGTGTTTAGCAAGTTAGTCAGAGACCGTGTTCTCAAATTACTTTGCTGACAATTGTTTCTTACACTGTTAGTGTTACTAAATTAAGTAATACTTACATGGTATGTAGGAGAACATGACAGCAATAAGGAAGTAATAGTAGTCAAAAGAAACATTGTATTTGTTGGGAAGTCTCAGTGAGTACATTCCTGTTTTCTTCACATATGGTAAGGCAGCATATATAGTTAACAGTTCACCTGCAACTCCAACAGGATACAAAATGATAAAAAAGTTGTATCTGTGTTAAAAAAAAAATCTTTGTGAGAAACACATGAATTTAAATTTTCCTCTTGTAATTATTAGTGACACAGCAATAAATTACAGTAATTCCTGTAGCAAAATCAAGAACCACATCCTGAGCTGCACAATTACTCTGGATAGAACTACTTTCATTTACAATTGCTGACACTTTATTCCTCCATTCTTTTCTTCAGAAACAGAGGAACGTTAGGGTGCTTGTCTGCCTTTATAATAATAAAGAGTCAAAAATAATTCCATAAATTTGTAGTTTCCAATAATGCCCTTTTTATTAAATGTCCTTTTTATTATGTACTTGTCTGGGTCCTGTTGTCACTGACTGGACTGAGAGCAGGACTGGATTCCAAATTCAAACTATCAAATTTATCTTTGTCACAGCGCCCACAGACTGGGTTAGCTATTTCTATTACAATTTCTTTGAATATTGTGAAAATGTTGAGAAACATAAGAACTCTGGTTTTCCTTCTGCCATACGGAAAGTCAAAATAATACTGTATAAGTAGAAACAGAAATGTAAAATGAAAGAATGTGAGATTGCCATCAATTTAGTGTACGCATTTTAAAATAGGCAGAAAGTCTAAATTGTCTAAACGAAGGCCA
Organism: Crypturellus soui; assembly: GCA_032275445.1. Lineage (NCBI taxonomy): Eukaryota > Metazoa > Chordata > Aves > Tinamiformes > Tinamidae > Crypturellus > Crypturellus soui. The sequence continues at coordinate 343,175 of JAUBNY010000500.1, read as the reverse complement.
ACCCAAGGCATTCAGTCTGAAGAAAATTTGTTTTGTATGCCACAGACCACATTTATGGTGGCAAAAAAAAAAAAAAAAACCCATAATCAACAAGGCACAAGGCTTGCACTCCTCTTATGTACAGGTCCCATGCAGGTACATCCTCACAAGCTGTTCCTAAGGCTGAGCTCACACACGAAGCACAAGCCATGACCAAAAGGGATAGGTTTCAAAACAAACTGCAGCAACTAAACACGAAACCTTGTAGGAGTCAATGGGCTCAGAGGACTCCAAGATCAGAGAGGAGATTAAACGAGATAAAAGGAAGAACTGATACCATCATCTATACACAGATTGTCTCTATTCAGTGGGAAAAAAAAATCTGCACTAAAATTCTAAAAATTAGATTATACCTGTCCTGTTATCTATGGATAGGTAAATCTTTTAAAATTACAAATTACAGATTAGAAAGGTCCAGCTTCTCAGGAGTGCTAAATTACTGTGCTAAATTTGGATTCTCCACAAGTCTTGATGGGAAATGTTGGAGTCTATGAAAAGAGAATTCATTTTCAAATGTTTTGTTTATAGTATATTTCCCAATGTATCCCTGCTGTGAAAATGTCAGTTCTCCCCCCTGTCTACTATAAAAAAAAAACAAAACAAAACGAAAAAAAACCCCCAAATCCTTCATTCAAGACACACTATATTGATGGTAAAAGCATGCCAGACAATGCAGAACTTTCTGCATGCATTTCTCTCCCTGTAGCCTACATAAAAAATGAAACAGGACCCTCTTATCTTAAGCTTGCAGCTTAAACATGACCAAACCAACCACCTACAGTATTAGCAAAAAGAAAGATTATACATAAATATCAGCCACATCAGAGAAGTGTATTAGAAGTATGAGAACTGCATTATCTATAAAACAAAAATAGTGCAAAACAAACAAACACAAACTTTTAAATAAATTATTACCTGCATGTCTATCTTTGTGGGCATGTATTTTTCATATAATAACTATAGAAAATGCAATTCATCTAGTTAAGTCTCCTGATAAATATGCAGCTTCTGTAATATACCAGATATAGTGATTCCTCTTAAGTGTGCTTCTAAATCAAAGCAGTTTGATAAAGAACACACTTCTTATGCAGGCTAAACTGTGTCAATATTTAGTTTCACTATGTGAATAATAGATTTACAGAACAGCTGATAAAGTAGAACTTATTATATAGCAATAATATGAATAAAGAATGGGTGACCGTAACTCCCACCATCTCAAAGACCTGAAGGGTATAAAGACTTAAATAGATGTTTTACTTTGGACATTGTATTCAAGGAGTCATACTATATATTTTAAAAAATGACTCCAGAAGGAAAAGAAAAAAGTAGGAAAATAAATTAAAACTAAGTTCAAAACCATAAGACATGAAAAGCAAAGGACAAATCACACCCAAAACCTCAGTTAAAATATCTATAACATTTTAAATCAAATATCTATAATCCCAAATACAGAAAGCAATGAACTTGCACTCTGCCCACACATAACCAAAGCTCAAACATCTGCTCTCCTGTGTGTTAGCTCAGCATGCGTGAAGCCAGCATGCATGGAACTATGAGAAACTGAAGTGCAAGACGTCTCCACCTGGCCCATTTAATGAAGTGTGGCAAATGGTTGAGCAGGTTGAATGTGTAGAAGGAATATCGAGTAATCTCTGTCACAGTCCATACGACCAGAAAAAGAATAAGGCTCTCCTCATTCTGGATCTGCAGAAGTATAAAGAACCAACACTTTCTTCATCCTTAAATTTATTTTCTGTGCAAACTGCAACAGACTTCTGTTTAAAATATGCAGAAAAGAGCTAACATTTTGTAAAAAGAGAAAATTTTGGCATAAAAATTATATGCTGAAGACTTCACCACATACAGTTTTTTGTCATATATATTAACATATAGGCACTTTGGAAACTGAACAATTTTTATGTGTTGCAAGAGTAATGATATAACACACCTATATTGCACTTATTCCTACCTTTCCTTCTCTTTCTGCAATATCTACTTGTTTTCCTTTATATTATTTTGGTTGATTTACTTTTTTTGCTCTTTCTTTTTCTCCCTAAAAAACAGCATAAAGAAAACAATACTATCTAAGATATGTTCCTTTCATAATCAGTTTTTATCCACTCTACACTTTACTACTCCTTCCTAGGCTCTTCTTCCTTTCTGTCTACCTCATGGGCTTTTTCCTCACCCTCTAATGCGTATCTCCAGGATCTTTAGGTACAAATGAACTGTTTACTACAATCTGCAAAATGGAAGTAGGAACTACTAGCAGAATATCACATCTGGCAAACTGCAGGGAGCTGCAAGAGAGTTAAGCAACTGGAACAGAGCCAGATCACTAAATGAAGAGCAGTTGGTAGTCTAGGGGCTTTGGGTAAACTTGCTCAATTGCCCTGTTTAAGATTAAAGTTCTGAGTCATTAAACTGCCTCATCCATAGGTAGGGTATCTACCTGCTGTTTTAAAATATCAGCTCTTTTTCATTCCAAGTGAACAAACAAAAGAAAATTCCCCAACTACAAAGAAGGCACATGGGGATTAACTACAAACACTATCTTCTGAGAGGATTACAAAAAAGTCATTTTCTTTTCTTCAAGATGGACGAATTTTGTAATATATTTCCATGCCTGAAGACTGAAAAGCTCCAGGGATGTGTGTGAAATAAAGTAACACAAGTTTTGTTAAGATGACCAAAAGGGGAAATGATTTTTTTAAATAAAATGCAACAAGGTGGCAAGACTTAATACATCTCAAAGAATTTGAATACACACAATTTGAGAAGTAAGAAGAAATGTAAGTGCTCATCAGCTCATAAAATCATGCCCTCAATGTGTCAAAGAAGGTGCATTTTTAATGAAAGGATCTTAGCAACAACAGTAAAATAAAAGGAGATATAAAAACATCACAAAACTCACAAACAACAACTGAAGTGCAAAGACATCCAAATATATAAGGAAAAAAAAAAGACAGAACTAGGCCATTCTTAGCCTCATGCAGATTAGAGGCAAACATTGGTAACTCAAACTTGGATTAATGTCACAGTGCTAAATCCAAGCAGGAGTGCTTTAGACAAGTATGCAAAGAATTGCTATTTGTTGCCTTGCAAATCTCTAGTCAAGTGAGAGATCTGGGTCTGGCTATTATCACTAACATGCTTCTCACCACCTAAAGTGACCCTGAACATTCATGCCTACTAAGCAGTAATAGAGTGAAATGCAATCAGACATACATTTAGATATATTTTTTTTCTTGGACACAGTTTTATTACTGTACTGGGGATATAGAAAACAGAGATGACTGGATATATTAAAGATTTAATCCACTACAGATAACAACACAATGGCAAAAAACAGTGCCATATTCCAGGACTCACAGAAACATTCACTGCAAAAAAATGTTATCCTTTGAGACTTTTTTTCATGAAAGTAAAAATGACAACCCTTAGCTTACGAAAGGGGAAAAAGTAAAGTTATGCAGTGCCTATTCCATGTTAAAAAAGTGATGGTAAAGGAAAAGATGAGATGTAGAAAATGAATTATTTGTGAACTGAAATAAAAGATATGAAATAAAGGGCATCGACATGGAGGCAGATGCTATTCCTAGGAGCAGAAAGGCATATGCCATCTGCTGGTGAGACAGTTTAATGACTCAGCATTTTAAGTTTACAGAAATAGAGCTGCACAGTCTCTAAAATCCATCATTTACCATGATAGAAAGAAGACCTCACAAACTGAACTGAATGTCCTGTCCACTAGCTGTAACCATGCTTCCATATACTTAATTCTACTGAGTCACTAAACTTGCAATAAACATCTACAGCCAAGCAAATACATTATTGTCATTTATAGGGAGCCTTAGTGGCACTATGGCATGCTGGACAGCTTGACGTATTTTTAATGAAAAAATGGAGTTTCCATGTCATCAAATTAATTTTAAAATCTTTAGAAAGATCCTAAGATAAATTGCAAAATAACCACCATATTTGTCCATAGGCATTTAACATAAAACATATTTCCATTTAGATTCATTCAATAAGTGCTAATTTAAGCTCTTGAAAGAGAACACGTGACAGTATTTGTCACCTGATGAATAAAAAAAAAAAAATCACTAGTCTTAACGTAGGCAGGCCACAGCTGACCCCATACCAAAACTAGTGATGACAAACACCTAAGAGCTAGGCTCAGTCTCCTGGAAAGAAGCAAACAGTAAATAAATTCAGTTGTGTGGCCCAATTGCAGAAACTGCACTTCAGTGTGCAAGTATCCTCTTGTGAACATGACTAATGTTTTAATCTACCTCTCTGGTGTAATAAGAACTGTACTAATATCTCCTTCTAGTAACAATTCAAACACAACTTGCTCATCCACTTACCTGTCTTATACTATGTGCAATGAACCACACCATGAAGATTCTTGAACTCACTTGGACCCCAGTCACAAGCACAGAGGTGTGAACTATTCCTTAAAAAGAGAAACATGTTATTTCTGTTCCATGTTTCATGTTTCAATCAGTTACATGAGAAACTAAAACAAAGGACTCACCAACTGCACAGTGGACTACCTGTAAACAAAAATAAGTTAAAGGTTACTGATTTACAGTATGTTACTGTCTGCACTATAAACATGGCCTTTTTGGTATTAATATAAATACCAGCTTAATTCTGATGCTGGACTTCTGGCTTTTACTCCAACTAACATTTGGGCACGCTTAAAGAATATACACTTCAGAACCCTGAATTCTCTGATTAGCTTTATATATGATATTCACACAAATCAGGTAAGAAAGAGATTTCTTTTCCTAATTATTTTTTACATATTAAGTATTAATATATCTAGAAATAATTTACTTTTCCAAATAGTAATCTTTTCTTACTTTGCATCCTTTGGATGCTTATTATACAGCATCTTACCTAAGGAAGAATTTCACAGGACAATGTGGAAGGCACCATAAGGGATGCTAAACAAAGAGCAATTTTTAAATGTTTTGTAACTAATATGGATTATTTCATTAGGACTATTTTGTGAATCACAGTTATGAGACTTCATACTCATTATGTTTTGACCAGGAAGGCTTAGCAAATAGAGCATCTTTTCTTTTTTGGTGGATTCAGGTATAATTACTTATTGTGAAAGTTTAGAAGTACAAAAGCTTAGAAGTACAAAAGTTTAGAAGTACAATTTTGTGGCTAGCCACAAAATTTTAAATAGTTCCTTGAATTACAATGCTATAAGCAGGTCCAGAAGAAAAGTGTAAATCTAGAGAGGCACTTTTTGTTGTGCTAGAGATCACCAAAGGTGATGAGCAGACTCAGTATTTCCATGCCATGGATGTACCCTACACCAAGACCACTCTACTCTACAGTTGGCAAATCTTGCAGAATTTCAACATTGTTTTGCACAATTTGCACAGCTTTTCCTGTTTCTGAACCATTCATGTTTAAGTAGATCATATGGGACATGTGAACCCCATCTGGAAACACCCAGAAGTAGATGAGGCATAGGTGGTTAGTGGCCTAGGATAAGGGATGAGGGGAAACTATCATCATCTTCTGAGGAAGACAAGATGCTCACTAGGCTAGAGAGCTGATCCACTGGGTTACAACTTCTGATGGATGTCTTTGGAGATTTCAGCTTTTGAGATTCACCACACAGCAATTCTTAAAGATTTTCAAAACAAAGTAAATCCCAGACAATATTTGGTTTAAGCCAATATTACAGTTAAATCTGAAACAAGTGTATCAGCCCATCATCTTACCCCCCACCCCTTACTTACTTAAATAAGGTAAAAAGATCTGCCACTACTACTGTAATATCTGGATATTAAGTTTACGTTACTAACGTGTGTTTTGCCTATGATACACAACACTGAGCCAAGCAAACTGTTATGTTTAAAATTTACCTCAAGCAAAGCAAATGTCTGGAAAAATTTAAGCGTCCTTTGAACACTTCTGAACAAGCCTTTATGTGTTCCTTTCTGCATATAAAACCGCACCATGGCAATACCCAATACCAGCCACCTATGAGAGAGAGAGAGAGAGAGAGAGAGAGAGAAGTTTAAGTTTAAAACCAGAATTCTAAAAATATCCACCCAGCCTAAATAATTTAGCACAATATTTTCTACAAAGATATTTGATTCTTCAGTTGTCAGTGTTCTCAGGAGATTATGCAAAATACCTTTAGTCATAAATATTATTTAATATTATGCAAACATCGCACTTACAGTCTCTTTACCTGGAATAGGTTAGAGAATGATTTGGTTATCTTTAGATTAACTCGATTAAACCATCTAATCCTGGGGCTCTCAGACTTCTCCCTAACAGCAACCACATTATATTATTATGTGCATGTATTTTACCTGGTTTTACTATGAATTATTGTTATATGAAAATATATGATTTCTTCAAAACAAAACACACAGCCCAAACATCATCATTTTGAATCTCAGGTCTCTCTGAGTAAAGGACTAGAAGCAAGGCATATCATCCTTACATTTTTGTTTGTTCAAACCTGACTAGTGATTCGAATGCCTGTGTTTGTTACTGTCCAGCTCAAGTTATCACTAGGATTCAGTCTTGCTTAGAAGTCATCTGCAAAAGCTAAACACTCTGAAGTGCTGAAAGACTGGTGCTTCCAGAGGCAGATATATTTAACCTGAAAACTGAATAACACTGTCAACTAGTCATCTTTCTATGTAAATGAAAGGAAGCAACAATATCTTTTAACACAGCCCTAAAAAGCATCATGGTAGGAAGGTACCTTGATATTTTGGCCTTAAACAACAAAGCCTAAGCAAATACACAATTCCTCTAATATAGACATCTACTTATAAGCATAAGGAAAGTTATGGATGGATATTTTGATCAATATTTTTGTCTGATAATATCTGGGCAATAATGATTCAATCCTTTCATTACACAGAAAGCCACAGCAAGCACTTTGTACAGAGATGTGAGCTCTGGTTGAGAAAGTTCCCAAGCGACAAAGCCCTGGGGTCTGAAAAAAAAAAAAATGGGGGTGCATCTTTAATATTCTTGTCTATGCATCAGCTACTGTATGGCATTGGAGATGAGATACCAGAAAAAAACGGGTATTTGGCTGGACCTACTCTGCCAGAAAGATGTGAGATTTGCAGGGATGAGGACAGCTCCCTACTTCCCCCACATGGCATGTGTTGCAGTTTCAGCCTCTAGCACCCTCTGCTCCCTTTACAATTCTTACGCAGTCTGCTACTACGCAGTCACTTCGCTCTGCCCATTCCAGCCCTTCAGGAGAGTACCTGGAGCTGACAGGGAGTCAGGCTTCATCACACTGCAGGAATATCCTCCTCCTTCACCTCTTCTGCTTTAAATCCCTGAGTCTGGTGACCTTGCCCTCACTAATATTATTTAGATTTCTTGACATATTTTAAATCTGTCTTTTCCCTTTAAAGCTGCACTGCTTAACAGTAAAGTACTTGACAAGGGGAAGATGACAGGGTTACACCCAGGTGGCTGCATGAATGGTGACAGAAACAGCTTTGTGCTAACAGTGGAACCAAAAGTCCTAGACATCTAACCAGCAGAGCATTTTCTGCACCTCATTGTGTAAGGAAAGTGCTGCACAGTGCTACACTAAAAGCAATGAATTATTATTTGAATACAAATTTCTGCCTATCTTTTTATTTAGCTTCCAGTGACTTTGACTTGGTGCCTTCAGTGACTTGAGAGTGACCTTGTAGTGAATACTGTAAATCATTAGGAAATGGAATACTTTGCATAATAAGGGTAAAATTTCCAATGGGGATTTTCTGAAAGATTGGCTACTGACCTGTCATTTTAGTCTCTGAATGTACCCCTTAAACCTTTTTCAGAAAGGCAAAACCTGGTTAACAAAATTCTATAAACTCATTGCTTTATTGCATAGGCTGGACAAATGGACAAAACCACTTTTCTTGCTATCCCATGTAATGACCCTGTTAGATATCTCTCTTTTTTTTTCTCTCTTATATGGTTATCTGTTTGAGAAAAAAAAAATGTTCCTATATTTTCTTTCTCTCTATCACATTAAAGATGTAATTTTGCAAGTCTTAATCACTCTTCACTACAATAGCAGATGAGGAGGAAGAAGTGGGAGAGGCTTAACCAGCACATAAGGTCAAAACTAAAATGACCCAATAATCTTTTGCATACATACAAAGGTCAGTGGCAAGAGTCAGTGTTCATTGACAAATTCACACATATGGAGTACATGGCAGGGAATTCGGTGAGCTAATATTAATCTGCAAGGTGGAAAAAAATCGCCTTGAGTAAAAGTACTTTTCAAAAGTTGTTGCAATACACCAATATACATGTTCAAGGCACTAATATCAATCCTAGAACTCCTGCTTCACCTCTAGCATATAATTTTTGTACTGCAGGATTCAGATAATGGAGAACTTCACCAAAGTGAAGTTGCTTTAATGATTACTTTCACCTTAGCAGTCAGAAAATTGTTTGCTCTTAATTTTCTTTTAGCATTTGGAAATTAGCATTTTTTTTCTAAGTACAAGAGCTAACCCTATAAACCTGCATATTCCTTCCACTCCACGTACACCTTCTATTCCTGTAAATACCAACTTTTCTCAAAATCATGCATCATACAATACTGTGCATTAGTTTGAACGGACCCCTTCTGTTATTACAGGTTCTTTTTCCTTCACTGACCACCTTGCCCACCTCTGAAGTGACAAGCAGCACTGAAACGTGACCATGGACCACATTCAATTCCGGGAATCCCCATACCGCTGATTTGGCTGAGTTCTGCTTGCTTATGTCCAGAACTCACATCTCTTCTTTGGGGGAAAAAAAATCCACCTGGCAAATTAGCAGTGGTTTTATAGAGCCTGTTCACAGCTGCCCACGGGTATCACCCAGCGTGGCACCGTGACCTCAGCTTGCAGTCACGACACAGGGAGATCGGGACCCTAAACTGCAACTCGGTAAGTCGAGAGGCAGATGTAAGATCTTAATTAATACATTGGCGATTTATCCAAGCCACGGAGCTCCTGAAAGTGAAACGGAGGCAGCTTCTCCCCCGCTCCAAAGCCAACAAGAAAAGCCACCTCTGAGCACTCGGCTCGCCCGGCGGCCGCTCGCCCCGGCCGCCCGCGGGCTGCTCCGCGCCGCCGCGGCGTG
>JAUBNY010000500.1:276035-289155 GCA_032275445.1 Crypturellus soui | reverse complement strand
ATCCTGCTTTGCTGCCTGTGTGACCTTTGCTGATTTGGTTTCCTGTAAAAACTCCCGATACACCAGCTCACTTCTGGTCATAGATAACAGGCAGGAAGAGCTGCCAGGACTCCCAAAAAGAATAGTCCATATAAATCCTCCCTGCAGCACAGAGCTGAAGTGAGTATTTTTGTTTGAGGAAGAAGAGGGAAATGACATGTTTTGATACAGTAAAAGGAAGCTGTTCTTAAAAAATATCAATATTCCAAGTTCATGATTTCAAACTCATTGCTCAACAGAATGCCAAGACAAGATGATAACGGCAGTATGAAATAAGAGAGAACGAGGTAGCTGTGTCATTGCTTTCTTGACTGCGTGGCTGGCTGCCATAGTCAGTCTGCCTGAGCAGTTACACATTGTACTGGTTAAAAAATAGCAAATGTCACCCCTATTTCTGTTGTACATTCAGAAACAGAACAGGAGGATTTCTTTACTGCACTGAATACTGCAGGTATTAAAGTGCTGGAGTTCTTCATGGAGGAATCCAACCCAGGTCTACGTGCACCATTAGGCAATGAAAAGTCAGCAACCCTCATGTTGCTTGAAATGATAGACTGGAAGTGCTTCAAAACCTTAGAGGTTTCTTTTTAAAAGCTATAGGCTTGAACATCTCCTGTAAAATGGCAGAGATGGCAAATTATATAACAGACATTGGTCTTGAAAAGAAAGGTCCTCACGAAGGAGAAAAGTTGCTGTAAAGCTGTTAATAACCTATCACTGAAACTCCTTCTATTTGAATTTTTCTGATTGACTCCCATTTAATCAGTTCTGAGACTTAAACTTGTGTCAGTCTAACAGCTAGATTACACATCTTCAGGGTGCTGAAATGAGGCACCAGAGTGATCCAGACATGACTGTGGATGGTCTTCAGGTGCCATGACATTAAGAAAGGTAGAGAATCCCCAGTCTTTCATGGTGGTCCTCATGGTGGTCCTCTAAAGAGGATTCACCCTTTCCTGAGCACTTTTCCCAGTGGGTCTTCTTATTTTTTTTTTTTTTTAATAATGTGTTTTACATAAGAAATGGCTTATACATAAGAAATGGCTTGCTCACCTATGAAAATACTTGCAAAATTTGAAATACAGGTTACCCATAAACACATATACAAAACCAGGACATGAAGGCTCCCCTAGTACTGGGACCATTGCTTTCTGCCCAGTGTTTTGTAGGACAGAAGAGGAAGGAGAGCAGCGTGTGGGAGGCAGTGCAGCCCCTGCGGTGATGCTGATGTCCAAATGAGTGAAGGCTGACCCACGTGGCTGGTGCAGAAAAAGGCTACTCTAGTCACAGAAAATAGTGATGGACTTTGTGAGTTGTTTTGTGGAACACGGCATTTTTCAGTTGGTGCCCAGGCTGTGTGCTGTTCCCCGGCATTTGGATTTTTATATGGTTTTCAGAATGGTCGCAGTCTTAACAATATTACTCAACAGACACAGAACACTACATCAGCATGTCTTAAACTGGTGAGCTAAGGCAAAGAGCATGTCTTCCACAAAGAACACCCAGAAAAAACGGTAGTTTAGATTAAATCACAGTTCTGGATTCTAGTCCTGTTCCCACATCATGAGAGTGCTGTTTTCCTTGTTTTAAATTCCCTTGGCATAGGTCCCAGGAATCTGGACTATTTCCCTTTCAGATTTTATAAAGCCAATGTTCATAGGTATTCTCAAGGAAATGCCTGTTGAGTCTGTTACACAGTGGTACAAGGTGCTAAACTGGAAAAAAAAATGTATTAAATGTTGAAATTTTAGTTCTACTAATGAGAAACAGGTTGAACACATGACAAAGAGATTGGCTGTTTTCCTTAAGTGTACAACAGGTATAGCTTGGCTTTGACATAGTGTGAGTTCTTCAGATTCCTCCTGGCACTTACCAACAGAAATAAAAAAACAAGATTCAGACTTGATGCTGCTTAAAGCCAGGACATTTCTGCTGAGAATGTTACACAGTAATGAGCTCAAGAGAAGGATGCTCCTGGCTTGAACCTGCAATTTCATTTCTCACTGGTTCACTGAGCAGTTTTCAGACGGCAGGTACTGTGGGGCCATGCTGTGCTGTTTAACGTGCTTCTACCTTGCTGAATAGCTTTGAGGCTGCTGCCAAACTTCTCAAAATTGAAAGCAAGGATATTGAATTTCCAGAAATTATGATTTATCGACTTGGACTCTCACTCCTCATATGTCATCAAAACTTTGAAAGAAGGGGACAGCAACTTTAACTTCTTTCTCTCTTCACTTCTCCTGAAGACCTAGGGCAAGAGACATCAAATGAGGGGGATAAGGAACTTACCTCTTGCAGTGATACTGCCCTCATCCTCAGCTGTGGATGGAGGAAGAAGTAAGAGGCTCATTACTCCAGCTCTGCCTCTCCAGCAGATTCCTCCCCACTAGATCTAGTTTTGCATCTAAGTTTGCTACTAAATTTGGGTGGCTTAAGACAGGTTTCCTGCTCCTGGGCGATGCTGTGTCTCTGGGATGTGCTGTCCAGGGTCCAAAACCGCCCTGGAGGCATCTGATGCCTTCTACTCATGTGGCCGGGCGTAATGTCCTCGGAGGTGGACAGTGAATCTGCCTCACAAGTCAACCCTGAAAACTTTCCAAACAAACTTGTTTGAGTGGGTCTGTATTAATGCATGGGTTCAGATTAATCATAACTACTTTTTTTTTTTTTTATCACCAAACAATGTCAGAGAAAAATATCATTCAAAAACTTGGTTATGCTGAGGACAGATAAACCTAGTGTATTTAAGAGCCAAACGCAGCGTAACTTGTAGTGTGGTACAGTGCCATCTCGTGGACCCGGTGCCAGCCTCAAAGGAAGTCAGTGGGAGAGACAGTAGTCTTTGGGGTGTGTACAGCTACTTGAGACAGAAATTTTATTTAGTTCTGGAAAGAATGTCACAAAAAAAAAAATTGCTCAAAATCAGAATGAAATTTGTCAATTTTCTGTAGTTTTTTTAACCTAACACGTTGAAAATGCCTTATCTAGTCAGTGATGGTGTTTAGCTTACTTAAGATTTCAGAATACTTCAGTTCTACTGAGTTCCTTTTCTGATGAAAAAAATATTTTGAAATTCTGCAGAATAGTTTAAAAAATACTGTCCAGTACAAAGCTACAGGAGTTCTTTAAGGAAGAAAAGGAATTCTGCATATCAAATCATAGATGTAGCTGTATATTGCCTAGTGCCTAGAAAATATGAGGCATATTTTCTCCCCCAAATCTGACAATCAGCCTGCAAATGACATCTGTACACTTCATAAAATGGAGGATAATACTTCATAAACTTGAGGATAGAATGTCAAACTGCCGTAACAAAAATCTGACTAATACTGATGGTGCCAATTCCCCGCCACACACCTTTTTTTTTGTTAGAAGATTTTGTTTTACTTCATTGTTGCTTATTTGAATAATTCTTGGGAAAATTGAAATAAAATCTGTTTTGTTTCCTGCCCCAAAAGTCATCTATCAAATCTATGTAGAACTTTGCTACTCTAGACATCATGAATATTAGGTTACTGGCATAAAGTCTTATTCATAAAAAAGAAAATTGCGATGTTATTGTTGCTCAACTACTACTAAAGAAAATAGCTGCCAAACAAATGCTGAAAAGATTTTTCAAATATCCTCTGAATACTACAGGAACACCTCAGCAGTCATACAAGATCAAACCTGTGCTTAATGTGTGGACTGTGATTTTGTCCAAGATATAGACGATTTGTAGAAATGTTAAAAAGAGAAACAAACAAGTTCTTCCCTGCAAATAAACCCAACCCACATTTCACACCTGACCATCGCATAACCTTTTCACAGGTCTTTTCTTCTGCAATACAGTCTCCTGTTGATTTATTTTTGCCATGAAGAATGATCCTTTTTGAAGGACATCTGACAGGTGGTCTGCGATTATATTTTGAATTAATACTGACATAGGATATTAAGTTTGTTGCCTTTCAATTAAACTAGATTTTTTATGTGCCTGTATTGTGATATGGCAAGTAGAAACGACTGACAAACTGTCCTGTACTGCTTTCTCTTTTAGATTTTTCTATCTCAATTTTTGCCTTTCACTTGTAAAATGTCTCTTCCCTGCTATGAAAATCACTTAATGCTTTATTGCATTTTCTGTTTTATCTATGAACTGCAATATTTCGGCTGTATCTCTCTTCATTGACAGTAACTGGAACTGAGTATGCTCTTCAAAGTAGCGACTGGTATCAATGTTATGTCATTAATTTCAATGCTGCGGTTCTGCTTGACCGCTGCCAAATTCTATATTTTGCTGACCTTTGACTTTTCAACCACCTGTGGATATTATTATAGATGAAGAAAACTTGCCGAGCCCACTGGAGCGCTGGTAAAGGCCTGGGTGGGGGTTAAAAGCACGTACTCAGCTTGCAGATTGAGTAGTTTTATCGCCAGGCTTGCCGCACCCAGGCAGACGGGAAAGGGCAGGCTGCAGCTTTGCAGAGGGCTCTTGCACGGGCGCAGCACAAGGACTCCCACTGCTCAGGTGTGTGCAGCTCTTTGCCACGCACGGCACTGAAATTACAACAAAATTGCCACTGCTTTATGCAGGACCACGGATGTATTTTCAATAAACAGAGGCGAACAAAATAGTCAGGTTAATTCTTACAAATACAAAGATTCTGCGCATGAGGCAGTTTACACAAATGGAAGTTTATAGTGTTGCCTGGAGAAATACAAAATTGTTACTCAGGTGTAATGTTTATTCTGTTTCTCTATTTACCACTGATGGTGCATGCGCCCCATTTAGGAATGCAGGCCCAAGCTGGCTGATATCGGACATGGGAGGAGTTCATGGGCAGGGGCGGGTGTGAGATCTGTGTAGATCCCTGGCAGCATCTCTCTCTCTCCACCGGCAGTAAAGGGAATTTAGGGTTATCATACTACTGTCCTAGGAGTCCTGTAAGGTGGGCTGAATACATTTCGGTATTTAGAGGCGATGATAATGTTTTAACTTACCATAAACATCTATGTGTCATCTAAAGTAATTACAGAATAATGAAATCTGCTTAGTGGTGCTTACAATATTTTTTCATCAATGGGTAAAATTTCTTGTTGAGATAATGGCATTGCAAAATCAGGACTGAACTAGATGCTTTTTCAGCACTCTTATTCTTCCTATTTGCTCTCTCATCTCTATGTGCTTGCAGAGGTAAAGAGGACAAGCTTAAGTTTTGTGAAGAAAAGGATAGGAGAAGAAAAGTTCAACTTAGTTATATCGGAAAATTTTTATAATCTTCTTTCTGCTATTTCTGATATGGAGGAAAGGTGCCTGATTTAGCCCTGGCTAATTTTGATTAGCTAGTAGCTGGTAGTAACCATCTATAGGATTGTCTCTTGGTACCTCTAGTTCATTTAAAGTAGAGCTGTAATTTTCCTCAATTTAATAGTTATATTCATAATATAGTTATTTTGCCCTTTACAACAGTATAATCTTTTAGAAAGCTATCACTCCAAAAAGCATTAAATATTAGCAGAAAGATGTTTAAATAGTCTATGATGGCCAATAAACCACTAAAATGATTATATGTTTCTTTTACAGGTAACTCACTGGAGTAGCCAAAAGCCTTACTTTGCATACAAGCTACCTCACTGTCCACAGAATAAAAGCATAAGGCAGTTATTCTGTGACTGCCTGTATTAAGAGATAAAGTATTTATAACAGTATATCTTGAAAAAAAAAACTTGCAATGTTGCATTTAAGAAGAAAATACTTATTTTTTTTTATGACACTGAAGAGAAATGGGTTGGTTAAAAGTAGACAGATCTTCCTTTGCAGAATTCCCAGCCTCTTAATGCTGGAAATGTTCATGGGAGGGAAAAAAAAAAAAAAAGCACTTTCAATACATATTTATTCTTTAGATGTCTTCAGATTCTGTTTATACTACAGAGCTTTTCTTGTGGGTTGGATGGAAAATAGCCCCATTTATGGTTGTGTTCCTCCTTGCTTCTAAGCAAAACCAGTCTTTTTCTGAAGTATGTATATCTTACAGAGTTTCTGGTTTTGAGATAATGATCAAGTATACACCAAACTGGTGGCTTTCTAAGAGAGCAGAGAAGTACTTTTCTTAAAGGAAGATAAGTCTTTGGCTGGTGTTTACTAAGTAGCACCTTAACATTATAAAATGTTAAGATCTAGTTTTGTTTTCTAACCTTGCAGCTAAGGACCTCTTATACAGGTATCTGGTTAAAAAAACAAAACAAAATCTCCCAATCCAATGTCTATCTGTATTTCTGAAGCATGACATAAGAAAATGCTATGCAGAATAAAATTAAACCTGATAAAAGGCATGTGATAGAATCTACATAAATACATAGGTGTTTTACAGCCATAGGCCTTATCTCCTTCACTTCTTGAGACTTCTCTATGATAACAGAAAGCAGAAGCCGTCTGGAATCTTTTTGTTCTGAGCGTCTAAAAACTCCAGCCTGTATTTATGGTGTCTTTTAAACCGCATAGGCTATACTTTCTTGTAGCTGTAAAGAACTGGAGAAGCAAGGCTGTGGAGACACTTCAATTCTTTTTTTTTTTTTTCATAGTGTGGATCCGGAACCACAAGTTATTTCTAGTGGAACCAAATCTGAAATGTTAGAAATCATAATGAAAATGTAAATATATTCCCAATATCCATGTGTATTTATGAAGCAATTGAAATGAACACAAGAAGCTAGGTCACTCTTGCTTTGCAGAAAAGGCAGACAAAATGCTAACTTTCCCTGTTATTTTTTCACTATTCAGTGTCCTGTTTACATAGATCCTCCATGCAGTACAGGTGTTGTAGTAGTACTGATGATGGACGGTATGTGCATTTTGTTCTTGACTGTATGCCTACTGCATACCATAATATAAACATTAGAAACATGCAGGAAACTACTAAATGTCAACTAATGTTAACAAATTCAGACATAGAATCATAGAATCGTTATGGTTGGAAAAGACCTTTAAGGTCATCAAGTCCAACTGTAAACCCATCACCACCAAGGCTGCTAACCCACGGCTCTTAAGCGCCTCATCTACACATTTCTTGAGCACTGCCCGGGACAGTGACTGCATCGCTTCCCTGGGCAGCCTGTTCCAATGCCTCACCACTCTTTTTGTGTAGAAATTCTTCCTAATGCCTAACCTGAAGTTTCCCTGGGGCAACCTGAGGCCATTTCTTCTTGTCCTATTGGTAGTTATTACGGAGAAGAGACTGACTTCTGCCTCACTACAACCTCCTTTCAGGTAGTTGTAGAGAGCTGTAAGGACCTTCCTGAGTCTCCTCCTCTCCAGACTGAATACTCCCAGCTCCCTCAGCTGCTCCTCATAAGACTGAGGACAAGTCCTCAACAGGGCATGAACCATCAAAAATCATCTTGGATACAAACATCCAAGATGGGGTTATAACCCAGTTTTTATATTCACATTGAAGCAAACAGGCATATTGTTTCAGGTCTGGATATGATTTCACTTATACAGAACTTTCCATCTTCCTGTTGACTACCAAAAGTCAGGGGTCACAGTTACTTGAGGTTTTCATGGTATTTTTCCTCTAACTGTCACCAATTGCTGGTACTGGATGTTCCAGATTGGGGAGATTGACGACCTGTTTCAGAGAAATTTAGGCCTCTCTGTTCCAAACTCAAATGGCAGTTGGATTTCTACCCACGAAGAGAGATAAAAACATATGTCTATCTAGGGCATGTTTTAAGTAGTAAACTGTCATTAGTTATTCAGAACATGGTACTTTTGTTAACTATTTGCCTATAAATCACTATAGGTTGAGACTTAGCTGAATCCTTTTGTTCCCGAAGAAAGAACATCTCTCCCTTGGGCTTCAAGAGATCGGCATGCAGGATCCACGTACTTGCACAAGGCTTCACCGAGGGCAAGCTAGACCTAATTGTTGGGTGGTATCTTGCAGGCAGGACACAGAGGCTAAGAATAAGCTCATCCATACCTGCTCTGGGCAGGGCAAGCTTATCCATATACATACACAGATACACACACATACACACACACTCAAAATGGTGTCACAGCAGTGTTGGGGGGTGTGCAAGGGACAACAGGGGAAAAAAAAAAAAAAAAAACAGCGTTCAGATCAGGTAAAGAACTAATCCAGGCACAGATCCCAATAAAAGATGGAAGAAGTTGGTCACTGTCTTTTAGAAGAAACTATTTCTAATGTATCATTTTCTTTCGAAGGGACCTTCGGAAGACATCTAGTACAACTCCCTTTTCAAAGCAGAGAGAACTTCCGAGTTCATGAGGTTGCCAAGCATCTTGTCCAGCTGAGTCTTGAAAATTTCCAAAAATGGCTTAATACAGCTTCTTCTGCCATTTCAGAGAGTAGGTCATTCCTGGTAGGGCCACTGAATGCCAAATAAGTATAACTACTAACTGCCATTTTCTACTTATCTGTGTAGCACACACATGTACTTGCTATGTGTGACTAACATTGGAATTTAATCCGAAAACTTTTGTGGGAGCCATATATACTTGCATCAATGCTGAACTTTACATATAGTCTGCCTCCCCATAAACACACTCAGTGACAGTCTCACAGATGAATGTATTCTGTTGGCACAGCAGCATTATTCTCCTTCTTAGGGCTTGTTCTGAACTTCCTGAGCTTCCAGTTGTTGCTAATTGCTAGTAAAATAAATATGCAAATAATCATTACAATTAATTTAATAATTAATAAAACTATTAACATGTTTTATTCCTTACCTAAAAACACTTTTCATACATGCCTGAAATGCCTGTGTATTCTTAAGGAGGTAGTGTATGGGAGAATTCTTTATTTCTGAATTGTACTATGGGTATTTGAGTTAGCCATATCCTCCTAAGTGCAAGTACTTTTTATGATCTTTTCTTTGTTCAGCATAAAGACCACTGCAAGTAGTTAGTGAATAATAAATAACTGTCACACGCTCCAGAAAGGGAATTTGTGTCAGCCTTGGGATAAAGTTCCCAGGTGAGAATTCATCGACATAATGATATAGGACGCTGCTGATGGCAGCTGAAATACCTCCCACGCCACGTTTCTGGGCCAGGCTGTTCCTGACCTTTATGTGGGTCCGCACAAGTCAGA
The DNA here is from genome assembly GCA_032275445.1 of Crypturellus soui. Lineage (NCBI taxonomy): Eukaryota > Metazoa > Chordata > Aves > Tinamiformes > Tinamidae > Crypturellus > Crypturellus soui. The sequence continues at coordinate 280,021 of JAUBNY010000500.1, read as the reverse complement.
GAAGGGCTTCCTCATCACCCCCACGCCCAACCCGCAGGAGAGCCCAGCACAGCTGAAGTGCTTGGCTGGAATCCTCCCCCATTGCTGCTAATGAGAGTTTTGTCCTTGAGTTCAGATGAGCTTCAATTTCGTCTATGTGACGTCTATTCCTCTCTTGTAATATTACTGCGAAAGCACCTTCTCAGTCCACTCCAGAAGCAGGGTGCTGTTTCTGACCACACTAATCTGTTTCACATTGCTGTTCTCCTGCATATCTTCTATTTTTCCACCTATGACTTCTAGCAAGAAGGCTATACATAAAAGAGATCTCTGAGTGCACAGGGAGAACTACTGTACCATGTGCTTCATATTCATGCTAAGTTTGATGCTTCTGAAATGCTGAAATGATGCTTCTGAAACCTACACATTCTATATCATCACATTTGGTGAACCTGCTAGGTTCCGCATGTGCAGCAGATAACGGTGTGACGGATGCCTCCCACCCACCTGGGAGCCGCGGGCCCACGTGCTGATACCGGCCTGCGAGGAAGTGTGCTGCTCCCCGCAAAACAGCGTGTGCTGACAGATGTCTCTTACCCAGCCCACGGTGAGGCCACGAGTATCTCAAGGTAGATGACTGTGCCCTGAAGGCACCTCTTCGGAAGGATTGCCTAAACTCCATGGAGATATTTCAGGCAGTGAGAACTGGCAAGTTTTTTTTTCCTTTTTTTTTTTTTTTTTCCCTCACACACTGATTTATGAATAAGATTTAAATCCTGTGAACAGTAAGAACAGCTACCAAAGTCAGAAGACTAAAAAGAAAAAAAGAAAAAATTTAATTTATCAGAGCTCAGAAAATGCAGAGATATTTAAAGAAAGTTTTTTCATCAAACATGCAAGATTCTCAGTGAATTTACTCACACAGGCAGGAAATCACGCTGAGATCCTCACTGTTAAATAATCTAACATGAACCTGAGTGTATACAAGCCAAATAATAATAGTAACCAGAACTTGTTTTAAAATGTGGTGAAAGCCAATCTTTACAGATGTAAAACTAATTGCACGTAACAGACGATGCACAAAAAAACAGGTAAATTCACGCATTGCATGTTTTCATCAGAACACATTAGGATGCCTTGTGTCCTGAAAATCAGTCCCTAGTTAAAGCTTTCAGGTCTGCGTATGCTCTTTGGCTTTCCCTTTCCATCCCGCACCGTCCACAGTGCTCGAGAGCAAGGCTGTGATTTCCCACCCTGTGCTCTGCTTTTCGGCTACACCACAGTTGTCTTGTCCCACTAGGGAAACGTCAGCTAAGGCAAGGTTTTCGCACGGGGGAGGCGTGAAGGAGCAGGAGGAACACCCGAAATCCCCATTTCCAAAAGCGGCTCTTCCCTAGTTCTGTAGTGTTTATACACGAGCAACCTGGTGGCCCGCATACGCAAGCTGAAATAAAAGGAGGGAAATATCCTGTTCTTTCAGCACAGGTTTGACATTGCTGCTATTCTCTGTCCTCCCTGGAGGGCTAATTTTCTTGGAAAAAACAGAAAGTGACCCACATGCCGCTGTGCCAGTGTTGCAGGGGGACCGCAAACCCTCCTCACCACTTTATCACCTGCATGCACGGGGAAGGAGGCTCTTCCCTCCACCGAGAAATCAGCTTAGGAAAGCAAAGTTTGAGCAGCGAATTCCTGTTATTTCAAAACACCCCATGTGACAGGATATTTCCTTATCATTTGGAGCCCAGAGCCTTCCCTGATCCATCAGCCCTGCACGAGCCGGCAGAGCCGCCCGCCGGAGCCCTCTCCTCAGCCCGGAGCCTCGGCCATGGCTCCCTGCCTGCTCCTGGCTCTCCTCGCGCTTGTTCCCTGCGCTTCGCCGCTGCTAGGTGAGTGCTGCGAGCGGGGAGCGACCTGCCGGGAGCGACCTGCGGGGGGGTCCCAGGGCTGCCCTCGCCCCCGGGCTGGCCCCGACGCGGCGCTCGCACAGGTGCCGCGCGGCATCCACCGCGGGGAGCCCTCGGCGGCCATTTTAACCCCTTCGCCACCGCCCGAGGAGGGCCGGGCTGCGCTGCGGGCGGCCGAGGGAGGCTGCGAGGGGAGGCGGTGGCCGTGTCCCTCCCTCGGCCGCTGCCCGTCGGGCACGGCTGCTCCCTCCGCAGCTCTCGCTGACCGGCGAAGCGCCCGCGCGGGCGCCGGGGCTGCCGGCTGCTCCCCGCCCCCAGGTGGGGCCGGCTCCCGCCGCGCCTCAGGTTGCCGCGTCGCCGTAGCTGCTGGTGGTGGGAGTTTCACGTGTCGCTTCTTGATTTACACCTGCGTAACCATGCAAGCCCCCGAGGAGACGATCTATTAGACTTTACTTGGGACAGTTCGGGGGAAAGGGGCTAGCAGTTTTCTGGAATGGGTTGTAACAGCGAGGTGAGTCGACTCCTGCTTCTGGTTGGTTCCCACAGGCTTTGAAGAACCTCCTCCCAGAAGTTCGTTAGAGAGTTATTCCTCTAGAAATCACCATAATGCAAAGTACTGAGACTGCAGGACTCAGGACCGTGCTGCCGTGGAGCTTTGTGGCGGCAGCTGCAGCTTGGTGAGGGGGAGAGGAAATCTGGGAGCTGCAGCGTCCTGCTGCCTCCGTCCTGCCCTGCTCTCCGTGCCAGCTTTGGGTGGCCGCGTGCCGCCGGCGGAGCGTGCTGGGGCCTCGGGCGCTGCGTCCTGCGCCGCTCGCCTGCGGTGCCGCTGGCCTGCCCGAGGCCTCTGCCCAGAGGGACATTCCTGCGAGCGGCTGCGTGGTGTTTGCACACCGCGAACACCTTGCAAAGAGGCGCTCTGAAAAGATGCGTGTTTTAGCTGGTATTTTTTGTTTGTTTCTTTGTTTTCCGGCGTTGGTCATATCTCTCTCTTTGGCTTTCCAGCCTTCTCTCAGCAGCCACTACTCTGCACCATTTCATGTTGGGACATCACAATCCAGGCTTTTCTGTTTAGACAACTTTGGGGCACCTTTTAACATATATTACATCCTGTCTTTTAGCACCTCTGGTTGCATAAGGCAGAGTGTTGCTTTTGGCCAAAAATACAATTTCAGCAGTTTGGATTATCAGGCAGTGTTTTCCACCGTTGTGAAAATGCCTGACGTTTCTCTTCTTTTCTCTTTGAATAAGGTCTCAGGAAAAGGATAGTTGCAAGCTTTGCATATATCAGTTTACAGAACTATTGTACTAAATGTTGGTAGAAAAGCATCATAAAAAAAAGTTATCACCAACAGTGATAATTATACATTTCCTTGTATTGTCTGTGAGTAAAACTGATTGGCAGAAGGCAACAATTTCTATCTCCAGTGCTCATCAGTTTTACAGTACATCCTAGTAAACTGGAAGCTGAAGGACAGAAGAAGGAAGCTGAACCATGGATGAGATAAGTCTAGGTCAGCTCTTTCACTGCGGCAGAGGTTATTTGTTACCAGGTTATCCTGCAGTAGAAAAGTGTGATCATTTCCACTTCCACTCAGCAAAGAAGGGAAAGTATCGTGTGGTCAGTCTGGTTTCCCCTTAAATATTTCTATAGTTAAGAATTTAATTTGGTAATCTTGCAATAGAGTTATGTTTTAATTAGTTTGAATGCGGAAAGTTGTATAAATTACCATTTCTTTTTCCTAGCTTCTAATCTAGTCAAAGTACCTGTACAGCAGGTTAAGCTATGGGATGTGGCATCAGAGTTAACTAAGCTAGTATTCTAAAATGTATCCCAAGAGGCTAAAAGGAGAAAGAGAAGTCCTCAGTCTTTGGGCAAGACCAGCTCAGAAAAGTTGCACTCTCTGTCACACCTAGATAAATGATTCTAAAAAGGTTTCTAGGGGTTGGAATTTTGACATAAAGCCTAAAATGTGAAAATGTGTGAAAATATGAAGCACCACATGAATGGGAGAAATAATTTCAGGAGTTAGGGACAGCACCATAGATTTTCATTAGTCATAAGACTAGTATCTGGTGGTGATAATACAAATCCCACTGTTTTCA
>JAUBNY010000500.1:256080-267602 GCA_032275445.1 Crypturellus soui | reverse complement strand
GCCATCCAGCTAGTCTTCTAAGCGTTACAGGTAAGGTAGAGACAGACAGTTGGTTAATAGCTCCTATAAATACTGCTGGAGAATTCAGCAGGACCATGTATGAGCATTATATTCTTTCTAAATGGTTTTTAGAACTGGAACAATAAATTAGAACTAGATTTGGGATGCTGACTTCTAATTTTTCCTATTGTTGGCTAAAGAAGTGAAATCAGATGAGTGAGAAGAAAGGATAAGATGCATTGTAAAAAAACCCAAATATTTGGAATGATCTTTGATATAATTTTAATAAAATGTAAACTTTTTTGTTGCAATAATTTTTAAATTTTAAACTCTCCACTTGTATGCTTTATTGGAAAATAAAATATGTAGACAATAGGAAATTATTCACATTTGCCTTGGGGAAAATTTTATTTTTATGATCATTGTGCAACTTTATCAATTTTATTGATAATGAATTCCAGAATTTGTAATTCTGGAAGATACAAGATTTATTTTATATTTATGATAATCAGTTTACAAAGAACATGCATAAATGTTATATTGTTTTTGATTCCAGCAAAATCCTCACATCTGGAATTCTGAAAACTAAAACTTAATGGGAACCGTGTAAGACCACATGTACAGGTTTAGCATTCCCACTCAACTCTATAGTTAAAAGTTGTTAGAACTTGTGCTTAGTCAAAGGAGAAGCAAATGGCTACTGGACTTCAGTTCTCAAGTTTTGAGAAAGAATTTGCCCTCACTATGCACTTCCAGTATTTCTCTTTGTCTTTGTTATCTAGGTTTGACTGGCAGAATGACTTCTGCTCTCTGGTTTGGTCTTAACAGCTTGAATTTCAACAGTGGATGGCAATGGGTTGGTGGTGCTCCTTTTAGATACTTAAATTGGGTGCCAGGTAAGGATTGTTTTTATTTAAAAGGCAAAAATCAGGTCTTAATGGAATGGATTTATTTTCTAATACTCTGTTCTCCTACATTTATTGAACTTGTTTTGATGTTGAAAGATTCTTGCTGTGGGTATGAACGCTCTTCATATGTACAGATGAAGTCTAATGCTATAATTCTATTCAGATGTGAGATTACACTGTTCCGTATTTTTTTTGTTTATTTTGAAGTTTCTTTCTAGTTTGTTTTGGTTAATTGCTTAAAAATTGGATTTTCATTTTCTGATCAATCTACCCATGGCAGTAAAGTGCATAAAACTGAACATGTTAGACGAGGCTACTCTGAAGCAGAAAAAAACCTACTTCACACCTGTAGCTCTAGTGCTGAACCCTGATGCCTGGGTTGAAAATCTATAGTTTCCTATGCCCATCTATGTAGGTAGTGGTGAGGCTGTTCTCTGGTTGACTCCTTGGAGTGCCTGTGTTCAGGTGGTTTGGAGCAAGACCCCAGGAGGAGCCTCTGCATTGCACTGTCTATTCAGGCAGCCTCTGGAGACTAAGCTGTTAACTTAGATGTAGAACTCTGAAGTTAGGTGCTGTGAATGCTCTCCTTCATCTTCACTAAGTGTATCACGTGTATTTAATACGCAGTAACCAGGGTATGTAAGTGCACGCTGAACCGTACATGCTGCACAGTGACTTACATAGATAAACTCAAAGCTGCATTTCTGGTGGACAAACTTCTTGAATAGTTTAAAGCTTAAAGGGTAAATTGAACCATTTTATAAATAGCTCTCCAAAGGAGAGAGCACACAAGGCAAGCAGATGGGCTCAACTGAAAGTTGCTGTGATGCTATTCATAGATCAGTCTTACAAGTGCACTGGTGAGGATCTGCATGTCACAAAAAGAGGTGGAAAATTCTGCTTATGTGAGACAGAGACAAAGCAATGCTATTTAAACTGCATTATGCAGCGATCATTATACTATAGAGTATTATGTGGATTTTGAAGTAATTTAAGTTTCTCTTTAAGAACTTTCTTTAATGCCTTATGTTTGATTTAACTCTGTTTCTTAATTTCATTTTCAAAGGTACTACTCTTAAATCCATATGGTCCATCTCATGTGTGCTATGTCCTGCACGATTTTGCTCTGCTCACGCTCTCTCTCCCTTGTCTGCATTACTTTGGATCTTCAGGAGTTGGCTATGCTGCCACTAGTGTATTTTTGAAGAATTGGTGGGAGCTTCATATTGTTCCATCCCTCTAGCTGTAAATATATATCAGGAGAGAGAATGTGTGGCCAGGGAGCTAAGTTATCAACATTTAGACCAAAACTGTTCTGATTAGGCATTCAAGAAAGCTTACTGCTAACAGCTGAACTTTTCATGATATTCCTGTTGGTACTAATAATAATCTTCAAGTGAAAATATCTGAGTATCCTGCTATTGTCATATTATTTAGGCAAGTGGATATGAAATGAAGGATTTAACATTAGTGAAATGCACATTAGTAAAACATTTATTATTTTTCTGTATGTACTGTTAATATTAACCAGAAATTTTGGCAACTAATGACCTATTCTTTCATATAAAGTTTGCACTCCAGAGGTTGAATGTTCTTCCTTAGTAAAGGAGGAAAAATATCAAATTAATATACTGTTACACCTGTCATGAGGACCTCACTCCTGTCAAGAGAGTGGATACAACTTAAAACTTACATACTTAGCTTGTAACGGTGAAGTGGATAAAAATCTCAACTTGTTGCTTCAACTTATGAAAAATTCCCTCCTAAGGAAATGAAGTTCTCTGTTCATATTAAGGGACTGATTATTGTTGAAGATATTACTGTATTGCTGTGGATATTCCTGTAGCTAATAATTAAAGCACTGAACAACTTAGACTCTGAGAGTTCCTGGGAAGGTAACAGTGATGGATGTGCTTGTAATTAGTCACTGGTGTTTTTGTTGTTGTTATTTTTTAAGGAAATCCTTCTCCAGAGCCTGGAAAAATCTGTGGAGCATTAAATCCAGGCAAAGGTGCCAAGTGGGAAAATCGCGAATGTGATCAGAAACTTGGCTATATTTGTAAACGAGGAAATGCTACTTTAGAATCTTTCATTATTCCTGCAGGTAGGTTGGGTCATTAAACCACAAGAAATTATTAATGACCATTGTTTTACATCTGCAATTCTCATAAGTATTTGTTTTACCAGATGGTAAAATTGAGCAAATATCACATCTCTGCAGACTTTGGTTTCACAAAGATTCTGTGTAAAAGTGAACAGTGTGGACTTCCTTTTTATTCTGGCCTCCATATTTCCTTTCTAATCATCTTTCTCCAGTATTTTTGATCTCTGTATTGCAGAAATTACTGATTTTTTTTCCAAATAACAAGCAGAAATGTCAGCATCTTTTCATAAAACAAAAAGAGAAATAATGTTTTAAAAAAGCTCAATTATTGAAAGTCTTAAGTTCTCATTTAAAATATCTGATCTTGAGATTATGCTTACTATTTCTGAATAAAATGAGTTTGCTAGTGCAAGCTGGTAATGGACTGCAGAATTTAATAAGTTTAATAATAAATACAGTTTTTTCAGAGCATATACACTTTTGGCACATACTTACGGCACATAGGCAAATAGGGAGATAATGTAGCTTTGCTAAGACCTATTGCCTTAAAATATCTCTGTGCCATAATTTACCTGGCTATGTCTTCCTTTATTTTATTATCCTTCCCTTCTGTTATTCCCTGTTTCTCAAACCTTTGTCTCTTTACAGAACATACAGACATATCCTAAATCCAGAGGCATTATTGTCCATGAGTCTTAGCAGCAGAAAGCCTCAGTTGCCAAACTGCTGTTGAATTTTCAGTCTGTTTATATGCATTGTATGCATTATGGGCAAAGAAGATGTCAGACAATTTGTTTTCAAAAGTTTTGGTTTGTAAATGATGCTTTCTAATGCCTTTCCTGATTTTGCCAGTGTGCAACCAATCCAGTCCACACAGCTTAGGACAAAGACTTCTGCCTAATTTATTTTGCTTAATCACTAAGAGAAAAGCACACAAGAATGTGCTCGTGTCTCAGAGATGGTTTGGGACATGAAAATTGCAGTCAAGTGAATTTGTTCCTTGTTTCAAGAAGGACTTCAGAATTCAGTAGTGGCTGCTATCTTATTTAGATTTAAATTCATTTGGGGAAGGGACAATTTTTTCTTTTATATTAGGCTTTTGGTCACCACCACCTTAACACAACAATAAGAAGGAAGAAGTGAGACAAAAGTTTTCAATTGTACAGAAATTGCTGAGTAAACATGGTGACAGATTAAACAGAGATTGGCAGCGATTCGTATAATAAATTATTTTCCAAAATGTCCCCTGGAAGGAAGTCATAAAAGAAATAAGCATGTAATCATACAAGGTGTTAAGTGCCCTCAACTTTTACTGATGTAAAGGAAAACTCTTGGCAGATAATGTTTTCCTGATTAGGGCTCCTGAGTCAAGAAATAAATTAAGCCCAAATTCATGCATGCCCTTGTGCACTTAATATTATCCACACAGGCATTTTTTTTTTGTTGGAGATTTTAACCCCAGAAATTTCAATCGAGTCCAGCAAGGCAGTGTATAAGGACTGTGGAACAGAAGAACGCTTTGCAGCAGAATATAGGTGTGTTTGTGTCCAAAACAAAGTAGAGAAAGATCTTTACAGAATCATTTGCTTTTGTTGCAAATGAGGATTTTCATGAATACAGCTGCTGTGTAGCTTATTGCAGCAAAAATTTATTTCCACCAGGGGGCCACACAATTATGCACATGCAGCTCGTGTAAGACTGTTCGGGCTTCACAGCAGTTGCCACCTACTGCAGCCAACTGCATCAATAGTGGACTATTAATTTCTCTGGCAAAACTAGTTTATTTTTTAAAACTTCATTTTCTAAGAAAATGGGTATGTGTCATCTTGCTCTCCCACTGTCCACTGGGTGACTGCTGAAACATTTCATCCCAATCTGATAAGTTCTTAAAGTGTTATGTTTCCAAAAGTTTCATAAAACCACGGCACTTGATTAGATAAATTCTACTAGTGTCACTGTTGCAGCTGCCATGTGAGCTGTCTCAGTCAATAGGGAGTGGATATGGCGGAGAGAAATTCTGAACCCCTAAATCTTGAGGCAAACTTCAGTTTCTTCCACCACATAGGCATCCCAGTCAATTATCGTGATACCTTTAGACTTCAGGAAAGCAAACTTAAACAGCTTACAAAATTGCTTGCTGTCTTTTTGAGGAAAAGTTATCATCAAAAAAAAAAAAGAAAAAAAAAGAAAAAAATTATTAATTGATTTATGTATGTTGATGTGTTCCACAAAAACACAGAAAAATTTCCACAGAAAATCCATCAGCTGGACATCTGAGATAGTATTTTTTTTTTTTTTTTTTTTACACACTAACTAATCCTTGATTGTATTGTATTTGTCCAAATTTGAATTGCTTCTTTGCATTAAGTTAGACGAAGTTCAGGGTCCAGCACTAGTTTTCCATTAGAACGAAGAAGCAGTTACATGGCATTGTATCACTGTGTGCATTTTATCTAAAAGGAGAAGGGGAAGTACAGAGCATGTTTTCTTCGAGTAGCAGGAATGAAGAACGGAAGGTTTCCTCTTTCTGGGTAATACCGCACTCTGTCATTCCATAAGACGTACTAAAAAAAAATAGGCTGTCAATTGCTTCTCTTATTTCGCTGCTTGCAACAAATTCCATGGCAATGCAGGCATCGCAGCCAGAGGAGCCTCCCCGTCTGCCAGAGCTGCTTTAGTCTTTATAGTAGTACATCCGCAGTCTGAGAAACAGACTTCTAGAGATCCGCTGGGGCATAAAGGGGTTTGTGTTAGTCCTTGCAGCCATGACTGAACTGCTGATGTTTGTTGTGTACAGGGATAGCATTGGCAGAGGGATGCACAGAGTGAATTGAAGGTGCCTGAAAGCCTATGCCTTTTTTTTCCCAAATTTTTCCTCTGACTCCAGTAGCAAACACTTCAAATGCCATGTGCCCAGGCCAGTAGAGACATAGGATGAATTTGACAGCTGTCTGAAGCACAGGACTGTCTCTACAACAGCATTTGCTATTGCTTTCTCCCTTTTATCCCTCAGTTATCCCAGCAGCACAAAGTAAAACTGTTTTTATTTTCCAGGGTTCTTCCTCTATTTTCCTGTTCTTTTCCTTCTGTGGAAGGATTGAGGTGCTGTGACCCAACACTGAGCCTCTTCTCCCTGGAGAGACAAAATTCATTGCCTAACACTTTCTGAGAAGTGCTAGTGCTAACATTTTCTTGAGGCAGGTCTGCAAACGGGAGGTTACGTTTATAGCTATGCCAGAAATCTGTGTTGTGACACTACGTACTGCTAATTGTTGACATATTCTAGCTGAAACAGGATATGTGTTTGCAACCTGACCCTGGCGGATCATGGCTTTGGATGTGTGCTTAAATATTTCTGTGCAGTATACACACTGTCGTACACAAGCACATTTCTCCTGCCTCAACATGTGTAATAAGATTTTTGCCGGCAAAATTTCTGAAAACCTACAGTCTGTGTTCTGCTCTAGATAGTTTACAATGGGCAGAAGAGCTTGGCAAACAGCACTAAGTGCTGTGAGATTGTAATTTGTTTCTGTAACATTGGTGTTGTGCTTGTTAGACTTGGATGGTACCCCTCCCAAGACTGAATTGTTTGCTGAATGTCAGTGTGGTTATTGGCAGTACTCTGGTGCTGTCTTGTTTGTTGAACTTTTATAAGCAGTTTTGAAGCATAAACTATTTACTTTAGCAGTATAATTTTTTCAGTGGTGCCTTTTAAAGGGCAGTATTTTATTTGGATTCTCTCATGCTGCTGTAGAATCAGTTCTCTTTTGTGTGTTATTGTAGCAAATATTGTAGCAAATCCATAAAATGATTAAGATTTGTGGAGGAAAAAAATTATGCAGCCTGAAAAAATGAAAAGAAATGCTGATATGAATGCAGAAAACTGACAGAGCACAACTCTGTAGATCTTATATTTTAAAGAGGATCATAGCATGCATACTCCTTGTGTCAAAAGTGTATTTTGATGGTCAATTTTAATTCTGTCTTTTGCCATGTTGTGAGCACTGCTTTTATAACTCTAATATTCTCTAAAAAATCAAAAGTTTTAATTTTAATCATGCTTGCATTTTATCTTATTTGTACATTTTTTCAGCTGTGCTATTCTTCATGAAGAACATGTGTAATTAATTTGTTTGTTAAACCTTTGCTTATGTAACTTTTAATCCTTAGATAAGAACATTATTACAAAACTGCTCATGGACATCTCTTTTCAGAGTCTAACATGCCAATCAGATGTCCTGATCAATGGATTTCATATGCTGGTCACTGTTACATAATTCACAGGGTTCCCAAAATATGGAAAGATGCCTTAACTTCTTGCAGAAAAGAGGATGGGGATCTGGCAAGCATCCATAATGTTGAGGAGTACAGTTTTGTTATTTCTCAGCTTGGATACCGTAAGTATTATTCATAATGACAGATCAATATTTATACTAAGAAAATTAACAGTCTTGAATATATATTTTTTTTTTGCTAAGAAAAGGAGAAGTCTTTCAGAAAAGTTGTCTTGATCATGGTTTGCAAAGGAAGTTAAATTTTAAGCTTCAGAAATGTTTGGAAGAGAAGAGTCAAACTAAGTGAGAGAATAGCTATGATCAATGCTGTGAATTGCATCAAACCCAAACATCTGTTTCTTAGGATCTGCTTCTTCCTACCCTCATTCAGATACTCTGCTTATTTACTCAGAGGCAACGATGTTCATTGGTCAAAGACAGTGTGGGAACATCTGAGTTCTATTACCAGCACTGCCATGTGCTAATTTTTAAGTCAGGTCCTCTTACCTGTGTTTCTTCTGAAAAAGAGAGGTGTCTGTCGCAATATGTGGATTCAGATATGCTCAACTTAAATACATTTCATAGCTTCTGAGCACACATTTGAGTTATTGCAAAGCAAGTTAGGCTCCAGATGCAGAATGGTTATCAGGGGAGATGCGGTCATACTGATCTTAAGGCAGTTTTGTGGATCCTGCTTTGTGTGGACCTGATTTTGGATATAGTGTCAGTCACTGCCATTGGCTGGATAGTGCTCTCAGTCCCAGGTAAGTGAGAGCTTATTTTTCAGGTGCACAAAGCTGCTTGGCCTGCAATGTAACAGCATTCTTAGAGTGGCAATCATAAAATATTTGATATTTTTGCATCCTAGTCAACTTTGTGATAACTTGTCCTTGTCTCCATATCCCTGAAAGAGTGATTTGTTGGGATTTAGTGCACAGACCTGTAGTTCTTTTCTTCTTTCGAGGGAGATGATCTGCCAGGAAAAGTGGGAGTTCTAGATACTGCACATATTTAAAATAAATTAGACTTGCATTTGTTTCTGAAGGAAAATAGATGGATTCAGCTTCCTCCTTGGAAGTATGTTATTTCAGAGTGTAGCGCTTTCTTGACTTCCTTTGACTGACTGAGCTGCACTGTTTTTGTAAAAGTGAGTGTTCCTGAAAGGCAAACAGTCCTGAAGGAAACTGCACTTCTTACCTATGGTGCACTTTTCAATAGACTATTTTGGAGGTTTTCTTTTCAGAGGAAGAAAATTGAAATACCCAAAGAAGCCTTTTAAGGCAGTCCTCTGAAGGTACCAGAGTACCATTACTCCCAGGGTACACTGGGATCTACATGTATTGCAGTGCCTAGAAAATCTTTTCTGCCCCAGAAACCCGTTGTTTCACTCAGTGCTGTGCAAACAGAACATAAGTCAGTCTTGGCTCCAAACAATTCATCGTCTCATGATAAAACAAACAAAAAGGAGGTACAATGAGATGAATATTGACATAATAGCCAAACTTGGTCAGTTTTTGTTGGCATCACCCACAAAGGAGAACTTCAGAGAGAAACATGGAGAAGAATAAAGAAGTGCTTTGTGGAAATTTCTGTGTTTACACAGAAATGTGGCATGTGATATGACAGAAGCATGGCCAAGTGCATGTCTGTGAGAGTAGGAAACACCTTATTTATAAGGTGACTATGAAAAAAATCTTACTATTTAATCACCTAGCTTTAGAGAGAGTTGCAAAACTGTGACATCATTGCTTCTTCATAGGAGATAATGCTGTGTAGAAAGTAACTCCACTAATTCTTGACCATTTCTGAATTACAGAATTTTTTGAGATGATTTAGATGTGTTTGTTTTTTTGTTAGCATGGTACATAGGAGCTTTTGCAGTGGTAAAGCTTCTGCTATTCTAGGTGCCAGATAAACACAAAACAGAAAGATCTCACGAAATAACTAAAGTAAATGGAAATTAGCGATGTGGATGACAGGAACTCAGGAGGGAATGATACATTAATCAACATGATGGTCAGTGTGATCGTAACAGGTTTGAGTTTTGGTAGCAAAAGAGAATTTCAAGTTGTGCCCTGAGGTGTTGTGTTAGGGAGCTTATGAACATGAAGGGCAGCCTGGAAGAGGATGTAAAAATCTGTGTTTGAAAATGTGGCCTTGTGTCCAGCACGTCCAAGCCAGGAGTACTGGATAAGAGACAGTGAGGACAGTGCAGATGAGCTGTGAAGGTTAGTCAGACTTTTTTAAGGAAGTTAAATGTTTGTGTCTAGCCACTAGTGTGAGTGGCATTTCTTAATGACTAATGTGGGTATGTGAGAAACAGACATCTCTTCAGGCTGTGCGAGCTCAGGAAGTGTGGGGTAGATGAGCAGGCAGTGACATGAATAAAAACTCTCTGAAAGGCAGAATCTGCAGCGTTGTGCTCAGTGGTGGAGTCTAGTTGGAGGCCTGTAAATACTGTGTCCCCCAGGAGTCAGTACTGGCTCCAGGCTGTGGACCTGGACGTCAGTGACCTGGACGAAGGGACTGGGTGCACCTCAGCAAGTTTGTGGGAGATAGAAAACTGGGAGGCATAGCTGATTCCCTGGAGGGCTGTGCTGCCATTCAGAGGGACCTGGGCAGACTGGAGAGTTGGACAGAGGGGAACCTCATGAACTTCAACAAAGGAAGCGCAGAGTATTGCACCTAGAGAGGAATATCTCCATGCACCAGTACAGACTGAGGGCTGACCTGGTGGATAGCAGCTCTGCAGAGAAGGACCTGGGAGTCCTGGTCGACAAGTTAACCATGAGGCAGCAATGTGCCCTCATAGCCAAGAAGGCCAGTGGGATCTTGGCCTGCATGAGGAGGAGGGTTGCCAGCAGGTCAAGGGAGGGGATCCCACACCTCTGCTCAGCACCTAGAGTTCTGGGCTCCCCAGTACAGGAGAGGTATGAAACTACTGGATAGAGTCTGACATAGGGCAGTTAAGATGTTTAAGGGATTGAAGCATTTCTCCTATGTGGAAAGACTGAGAGAGCTGGAAGCTCTTCAGCCTGGAGAAGAGAAGCTGGGAGAATGGGGGATGTCTTATCAATGTGTATAGTTATCTGGAAGAAGAGTGTAGAGAGGATGGAGTCAAACTTTTCACTGGTGCCCAGCAATAAGAAAAGAGGCAGTGAGTGCAAACTGAAACACAGGAAGCTCTATTTGAACATGTGAAAAGAATGTCTTTACTGTGAGGGTAACAGAAGCCTGGAAGAAGCTTCTCAGATTATGGAATCCCCTTCCTTGGAGGTAGTTATTCAAAAGCCGTTTGGACACAATCCTTGGAAATGTATGCTCTAAGTGACATTGCTTGAGCAAAGATGATCTCCAGAGATTCCTTCTAACCTTAACCCATCCTGTGATTCTGTGAACAGTCTGCTTTATTTATGAAATAGGGAAGCTTAATTTTCTGTGGCTGCCTTCCTGACCATAAGTTCTTTTCTGTTCCATGGAGGTAAAGGTTTATAACATATTAAAGGCCTGTTTACCAACCGTAATGTTAAATTAATCCTATGTTTTAGAGCCAGATGAGGAGTTGTGGATTGGACTGAATGACCTCAAAGTTCAGATGTATTTTGAATGGAGTGATGGCACACCTGTGACTTACACCAAGTGGCTTCGTGGAGAACCCACTCATGCAAACAATAGGCAAGAGGACTGCGTCATCATGAAGGGAAAGGTGAAATCATGCAGCCACTAGCTTAATTCTCACATCATTTTGTTTATCTTCTTTTGTCTTCTTTTTTTTTCCTATTCAAGAGTGGGCGACGTGACTGTTTGAAGCAGCCTAGAATAGTGGTTTATAGATTTTACTTTTTTTGTTGAAAGGTCCCTGTTCAGGGTTTACAGAAAGTTGTTCTTGTGGATTCCCTGAAAAGTAAGCATTGGTGGCTGCTTTCCCCAAGATCTACATTTCTGGATTTCAGTTTGTTCATGTGGTCTTCAGAAGAAACTTTTTTTCATCTGAACATACATTTATTTCTTAACATCATAAAAAAACTGCCAAAGCAATTTCTTTAGTTGTATGTCCCATATTCAGTTAATTCAAAACCAACAAACAAAAAAACTGATTCATCAAATATCTTCATAGCTTCTTGAAGAAAAATATTTACACCTCAACAGCTGTGGAGGAAATAGTTACTAATGGCCTTGGTGAAAGCCTTTATTGAGTGACTATATCTCTGCAATTACAAGTCTGCCTTGAAA
>JAUBNY010000500.1:226584-246948 GCA_032275445.1 Crypturellus soui | reverse complement strand
ATATAATAAAAAATAGTATACTAATATCTTTTATTGTCTTGTAATCCTTGTGGATTATGTCTTGTCCCCTCTTGTTGGAAGGGTTGTTTTTGATACGGTCTTTATTTCCCTAAACTCTGATCTTTGCTTCTTTAATTTCCCCTCCCTGTTCTTTTAAGGCTAAAAGTGCTATTCTGTTTTGTCTTGCAGCCCATACTGCAGTGTACTAACTTATCTCAAAAGTACTCATATGAAGTCAGTATCACACAGCCGAACAATTGCAATCTCTGTGTACAAAGTATCTGTAATTGCCATAGAATAAACAAATTGTGAGTGGTGGCTTTTGGATAGCTGGTGATTCTTGATATTGTGATCTTTATGGTCTATTATAACTATTTGTAAAATATGTTTTTGTTAGCCTTTTTCAAGAGGAGAGCAAAAGAAAACATGGCTCGAATCTCAAGAGTTTTGTCGAGCCATAGGAGGAGATCTGGCCTCCATTAATGGTAAAGAAGAACAGTATGTGATCTGGCGTTCTATTGCGTGAGTATCTAGTCATCTGTTCCCTTAAATTAGTGTTTTGATCTTTGTGAAATGTTTAATTTCAGTTATATGTTTTTACTTGTAAATAAGGCACTCTGGTTCATTATCAGTGTCCATATCAAACACATAGCAAGAAAGCAGAGGTGGTGTAATAGCAGAAATGCTATGACTGACATATTCTCCACTTAGACATTCACAAGTCTATGGGGCCAGATGGGATCCATCTGAGGGTTCTGAGGGAGCTGGTAGAAGTGCTCACCAAACCGCTCTCCATCATCTATCAGCAGTCCTGGTCAACCAGGGAGGTCCTGGATGTCTGGAGACTTGTCAGTGTGATACCTATCTACAAGAAGGGTTGGATGGTGGATCCAGAGAACTACAGGCTTGTCAGTCTGACTTCAGTATCAGGAAGGTTATGGAGCATATATCTTGAGGGCAATCACATAGCATGTGCATGACAGCCCAGCCAACGTGGGTTCATGAAAAGCAGGTCCTGCCTGACCAACTTGATCCCTTTCTATGATCAGGAGGCTTGCCTAGTTGGTGAGAGAGAGGCTGTGGATGTGGTCTACTTAGTAAGGCCTTTGACATAGTCTCCCACTGCTTTTTCCTGAAGAAGCTGACAGCTCATGGCTTAGACAGGCAGACTCTTCCCTGGGTGAAAAAGTGGCTGCATGGTCAGGCCCAGAGAGTGGTCGTGAATGGAGTTAAATCCAGCTGGTGACCAGTCATGAGTGGTGTTCCCCAGCGGTCAGGGTTTGGGCCAGTCCTCTTTAATATCTTTATTGATGATCTGGGTGAGGGGTTTGAGTACACTCTCAGCAAATTTGCAGATGACATCAAGCTGGGAGGAAGGTGAAAGCTGCTTGAGGGTAGGAAGGCTCTGCAGAGGGATATGGACAGGCTGGATCCATGGGCTGAAACCAACTGTACGAGGTTCGACAAGGCCGAGTGCCAGCTGCTACAAAACAACCCCATGCAGTGCTACAGGCTTGGGGCAGAGTGGCTGGAGAGCTGTGTGGCAGAAGAGGATCTGGAAGTGTTGGTCGACAGCCGGCTGAACACAAGCCAGCAGTGTGCCCGGGTGGCCAAGGAGGCCAATGGCCTCCTAGCTTGTATCAGGAACAGTGTAGCGCTAGTGTAGGGAGGTGATCATTCCCCTGTACTCAGCTGCTGGTGAGGTTGCACCTCGAATACTGTGTTCAGTTTTGGGCCCCTCACTACAAGAAAGACATGGAGGTGCTGGAGCATGTCTGAAGAAGGGCAATGAAGATGGTGAAGGGGCTGAAGCACAGACCTTATGAGGAGCAGCTGAGAGAGCTGCAGTTATTTAGTCTGAAGGAGATTCAGGGGAGACCCTATTGGTCTCTACAACCACAGAGGAGGTTGTAGTGAGATGGTGGTTGATCTCTTCACCAAAATAATTATTGATAGGACTAGAAGAAATGGCCTCACATTGCGCCAGGGGAGCTTCAGGCTAGATAATAGGAAGAACTTTGAAATGGAAAGAGCAATGAAGCACTGGAACAGGCTGCCCAAGGGAGTGGGAGTCACCATCCCTGGCAGTGTTCAAGAAACAGGTACTTAGGGACATGGTTAAGCAGGCTTGGTGGTGATGGGTTTACGGTTGGACTTGATGATCTTTAGGGTCTTTTCCAAACATTATTATTCTGTGAATTATCCAAACTAATGCTACAGGGAGATTGTCGAGAGAACTTTGTTGAGGCTACATTTGTGATCTTGTGTAAAAACTTCTACAGTGGATTTGGGGATATAAAATTGCTATAGATGTAATTTAACTCAACCTAAGTAAATATTCAAATAGTGTAACAATCTGGATATAAATTTAGTCATTGTGTTGTTTGTTCTTCACTTTTATGAACTAATCAGAGAATAGAAGCACCTCCAGATGTATTTCCTCTTTGCGAGGATTCTAAATATAATTAGTAGGTCTGAACTGTAAAAGTGAATGAAAGACTTCGGAATGGAACAAATGCTCTTGAAAAGGCAACACCTGCAACACGAACTGAGTAGATTGGATACAGTGAACAAGATATGTCTAACTAGGAAGCCAGAGTGTAACATCGCAACTTGCAAAATGCTGCCACCATACTAGAAGCCTAGATACATGCCTTATCATGGAGAAGAACCTCTGTGTGCTGAATTATCACTTATCGACATATCAGAACATTCAGATAAGTCCACAAAGCCTGTCTGTTCTCAGACAAGTAGTAGTTTAAGATGCATTTTTTTTTAATGCAGTTCAGCTGCACTAGGTAACAGGTTAATGCATTTGGAAGCTATAAGCTCCTCCAAAGAGAGAATGGGAAGTTGGGGAAACCCCAAGTATTGGATAATCAACAAAGTATTTAGCCACCTGGTTGGATTTCCTGGAGTAGGAGTGGATCTGGATGTTTTCTCTATAAAGTGTGGTCAGTATTTCAGTCTGTCTTAGTTAACAGATACTGTTGACAGCTAACAATGATTACATCTTCATAAGCTTGCAAAATTTCCTCAGTGTTTGCAATTATTTCGAATAACTTTAAGGATTATCTTTACAGAAGCTTATCAACCATTAGTGAATTGCTTATAAATGGAATATTTATTATTTTGCTTAGGAACAATGGGTACTACCACCAGCACTTCTGGATGGGTTTATATTACTTGAATCCTGATGATGGCTTTGTTTGGAGTGATGGATCTCCAGTAAGTGGGTTATTTTCACACTTATTATTTGCAATTCTTGTGTTTCTCAAGCATGTGTAGTGTATGTGTGTATATAGTGTATATACAAAATATATATTACATGTACATTACATATATATATATACATATTTCTTACATAGATAAATATATCTTAAAATATATGTGTATAATCATAACTATAACCTGTTGTTTCATGCTTCCTATAGCTAAATTTAAGAATAACAAACTCATGGCTTGATTTTTGGCAAACACAGATTTTTAATAAAGAAGGATGGGTTAACAAGAACATCAAATTCATGTTGAGTAAGAGGAAAAGGATTTTTCATGTCTTCTTTTGGCTTGGTTGTTCTTACAAAATATAAGTTTTTTTTAGAGGAAAACAATCTGTGTTTAGCATTTATTTTATTTGCTATTTAGATCTTTTTCTGAAATGGCTTACAGTCCTGCATTCCAATTGTTTTATGCAAGGATGATTTGACTGTACCTCAGACGAAGATATAAAACTGTAGAAACAAAAGTGGTTTTGGAAATGTGGATGTATTTTCCTATAAATCTGGTCAAAATTTATTTGATGGAACAGTCTACCATGTGGAAAATGGATTTAAACTGAATTTGCAACATGTGCAGGAAAAATAAGATTGAAGTAATATTTTCTGTGAGAAAAAATGCCAACGTTTTTATTGTATCTCTGATATCGTAATATTTTGTTAATATAGTATGTTTTTTTAAGATAAACATATATCATACATTGTTATCACCATCAGAAAAGTTTTACAGAACTTACATCCTTTAAGAAATGTCAATATTCTGCCAATTGTGACTAGAAATAACTGTAATGTAAACTGTGGTTGGATTGCAGTCTGAAAACGAATTTGAAATATAAGCATTTTCAGGGGGGAAGTTCTGGTTTCCTCTGTTTTTTAAACTGATATTTGAAACAGAGTGTGGGTCTGTGGTTGATGCTGTCTCCTCCCTCTCTCCATTATTGTCTTTTATACAATGACATCATCACAAAACTTTTTTTATCGTAGGTGAGGTACGAAAATTGGGGCTTTGGAGAACCAAATAATTATCAAGGAGTTGAACTTTGTGCAGAGATTAGTGGTGATTCCAGCATGTTGTGGAATGACAGGCATTGTGATTATCTGTATGGATGGATTTGTCAGATAAAAAAAGGTATTACTGCTTCCTCCTCTATAGAAATATAATATATAAACGTAATATAGTATAGAAATAACAGAATCACACTTTTTTTTTTTCTTAGCTATGGACACAACAGTTTTCAAAGCTGTTCATCAAATTTGTGCTCTGTAGATAGTGAAATATCAAAATGGTGTAAGGATTTACCTTTGATATACTGAAAGAAACAGCCAAATATGCCCTGCTGGGATCTTGTAAAAAAAAAAACAAAAAACAAAAAAAAACGGAAATGGTAGTTTGAATATTCACGTTTAGTTCTGACTTCTCATTTTGATAAGTTCGTGCCTTTTCTCACAAACTCTTTTTTGAAATTTTTTTTTCTGCAAATGTTTAGGAAATAGTTTGCAAATTGGTTCATGTTTGAGTTTTTAAGTGTTAGAACTTTTTTTCCTCTCTTTTTACATGTCCAGATAGTGTTTGTTCAGCTGGTTGAATCTATAATTGGAAGGTTAAGCCTGATTTTGGAATGTTTTATATTGCTCCGGCTGGATTTTATATTCATGTATTGGTTTCTAGCAATATTTTCCTGAGGTCTATTTTTTCCTCACGTCTTTCTATGAAGACGTCAAGCCAGAATTCCTAATTTAACCAACATATTTATTAATTTTGAATATTTTAGGATGTGATCTCTTGAGTATGTGACTTGAGTATTTGAGGGCTAAGAGGAAACAAAATGAAGATGCTTTATCAGCTTATTGACAACAAACTACTAGGTCTGCTTTATATTGATAAAAATATTTTTCAGGCATTTAGAGAATTTTTGATAACATGCCTATAACCATGAGATTTTTTTATAACCATGAGATTATTTTTTTTTACCACAAAATATATTGGTAACCCTGTAAAAGACTTCAGAGAGATCTTTAGGGAGTGTTTTCCAGACATACAGATGACAAAGAATCTCCTTAATGCTGTAGCCAAAAACAAAACTGTGTAGTTAGTTAGCCTGTAGGATTTCTTGTTTGTTTGTTTGTTTGTTTGTTTTCAAACAAATGCTGAGTTAATATTTGGCAGGGTATATGTTAAAGCCACATTTTATCTAGGGAAATTTTTAAAATCCAGCATAGCAGTTCTTCTCAAAACCAGAGAAAAATGGGAAGAACCTCACTCTGTAATAGCTAAGGCCGCATCGAAAAAGGTAACCCAAAAAGATAACAAATGTAACTACTCAATTCCATCACATTTGAAGATATTTTATAATTCCTTGTGTATTATGAACAGCTTGTTTTTTAGACTGTAGGGGAAAAAGAATATGTATTTAAAACTGAAAACTGCTCTAGAAAACTTTCTATTAGACAATCTTTTTTTTTTTTTTTCATGCAGGAGCAAGTGTAAAACCTGAACCAACAGAATCTCCTGTGCCCAGTAAGTGTATTTACTATTACAATTTGTCTTTGTGTGTTTAAAATCACTTTTAAATTTGACTAATGAGGGTGTCTTGTACTTCAGGAACAATATATTTAGTTTATTGTTTATCTTACAGAGTATAAGACTACAGAGGATGGATGGATTATATATGAAGACAAACATTATTACATCAGCACAGAAAGTGTTCCTATGGAAGAAGGTCGGGAATTCTGCAAGAAGAACTTTGGAGACCTTGCTGTCATTGAGAGTGAAAGTGAAAGAAAATTTCTCTGGCGATATGTAAGAAAAATCATTAATGCTATGGAATAAATCATCCAGAATAAGTGAGAACTAGCACAAATACTTTTAATCCTCATGTCTTTCCTGTTTGTGTTATGACAACATGGCAGTCACACCACATTACACCTGTATGCAACTTTTAATGCAGTTAATGTAAACTTAGTCTATAATTTTGGTTTATCTGTGGCTTCACTTTAGTAATAAGTATCTTCAGCTCTTCAACTACTCTGATTCTGTAAGGTACACTGGGCTAATTGCAAATATGCATCAACAGATAAATTCAAGATATCCTAAGGTATGGATAAAAACAGATATTTGTTTATATCTTATAACCCTCAAACATTGCCTTTTGATCTTATTAGTGTAGCCTGAGATGTGGTCTACCTCGCAGTCCTTTCTTGATGTGATCGTTTCCAAGTTCACAGTTTCTCTCCCTGCAGCACAGAATATGGAGTAAAAAGAACGTGAGGCAGGGATTATGCCACGTGAAAGAGCTCTTTAGAGGACTGTTTCCTAGGTGACCAGAGCTGGTTCCCTATTTATACTCTGTTGAATGCCAGTTCCAGTGTGTTTAATGACAGATTTGAACTACATTGAACTTTTCCTGAGCTGGCTGAAGAGTGGCGGTGAGATAATGAGAAAGTCTTTCATTAATTGATGTGCACACTGTAGGAGGCCTTTGCCCTTGCAGGACATTTCTCAGGTGATACCAGCTGCAGAGGCTGTACAAGAGGTGCTGATTGCAGTGACTTTCAAATAAAATTGTAAGTAGTTGCAAGGCAGGAAGTGCACTTTTTGCCCAGTGGTGAAGCTTGACTGAGGACTGACTGAGGCTCCTTTAAAATTCAACCTAGTAGCTAAAGACTGTAACATTTCACATGCTTTGTGACTCAGCAGTAGATTACTTGCTATTTGCAGGGTACATTTCTGTTATAAAAAGAGGAAGTGTGTAAAGTTTAAGTGTTTGCATTCTAGATCTTGAAAAATGGCCAAGAGGATTCATACTTCATTGGTTTACAACTGAGTGTTGATCAACGGACAAGGTAGGTCACATAGGGTCATTGCGCTCACCTTGCCCTTTAAAATCAAGAACAAAGTTAGAGCAGAACAAGCACAGTGAAGTTCTCAAGTGAAATTATGGTGTCTCAAAGCAAATGAAAATGTTTTTTCCTCTAACTTCTTGGCACATAAAAATATTGTTTTCCCTCCTTACAATCTGTTGGGAATCAATTGTATTTAAAGGAAGGTAAAATGCAATTGCAAGTTAGCCACAAAATTCCTTGTTTCTGTTTGTAGAGCAATGATAACTGCCACCATTTTATTACTATAAATTAATTTTTGTATATGGTGTTGATTTAGGCATGGCTTCATTTCACTTCTGTTTTGGTCTTGAAGTACATGGATGGGAGCCCAGTACATGGGGCCTAGTAATTCTTCTTTAGGGACCCTAGGATCATTATGCTTTTAGTAAAGTGTTTTGCGTATGTACATGAAGTTACATAGGATGAACCTAGGCCCCACTGTCAGTTCAGTCCAAGAGGTCTCCTAATAAATGTTTGTTTTCTTGGCTCTGAATTTGTTCTCTATATTTTTATTCTACATAGTGTACACTGCTTTTTTTTAGTGTTCAGATTTTACTCTATGGTAAAGCATATTGTCAGAGGGATTGCCTCTAAGTGGTTTGTCATGCTGCCACAATTTTCCCTGCTCATGGGGATTGAGTGTTTTGCCAGTATTATGACTAAAATGTCTTGTCTCTGTAATAGCCACAAGGAATATATGACTTGGGGAAAATTATGAGCATCTAGGTTTTTACATGCTGAAATGGCATCTAGCTTTCATATTGGCCATAACTTCAACATATACCATATGCCTTTGCAAAGAGAGTAAGTTAAATACAATGAACTAACTTATTACATTACCTGTTATTACATACCAATATCCATGATTACATGGATGTTCTTTATTTTTCCTGTTTTAGAAAAGTAATTGCCAGAGATATTTTGTGTTTTCTGGCAGTAATCGCACTCTCAGGTAAATTACTAATTTCTTTGTATCTGCAATAGAAAATATTACATATATCTCATTTTTGGGGGCATTCATTCTATTAATATCTTTTATTTTTTTTAAGTAGAAAAAGATATTTTTTCGTTTAATTCATGTGTTGTTGATAGCTCTAAATTAGAATGTATCCAAAAATTCTTACACCTTAGCCTGAGAGTGTTAAACATCTTGACAAATGATGTTTTGTGATACAAAAACACTTCTATTTATGTTAAACATGGGTTTTGTTGGGTTGTTTCTCTTCAGCTGGATGGATGGGACTCCAGTGAATTATTTGGCATGGGCACCACACGAACCCAACTTTGCAAATAATGATGAGAACTGTGTGGTCATGTATAAGAATTTAGGTGAGTTTCATATGTTTGTTTCTAAATTGTCTTATTTGTGTTTTGTGTGTCAACCTTTTTTTTCTGAGAAGCACCTCTCTCCACTTATATTTTTTTATTCTTTTACAAACTTGTAGAAGAATAACATGATATAATATATAAGATTTCATAGTTTGGCATTTAACTTAGGGGTAGCATGCAGAAGGTCTGGTAGAAGCCTTGAGACTGCTATGCAACTCTTCTGTATTTTTTATTAAAATTGGTATAATATGCTACTATAAAAATTAAATTTCTAATACCTTATTTAATTAGTACACTGCTTTTAATATTCTATAATTATACTAGGTATAAAGTGGCAGACTTAACATAGTTACTGGTGTAAAATTATCCATAAACTAAGAGATACTGAGGATTTAATATTCACTTGATCATTGTGTAACAGTAACAGAGGTTGATTTCCATCTAGCCAACACTGGATATAGTGTCATACAGCTCCCCATTTATCTTGCATGCAGGATTTTGGAATGATATAAACTGCGGTTACCCAAATCCTTACATATGTGAAAGACACAACAGCTCCGTTAACTCAACTGTTCCTCCAACAACATTTTCACCTCCAAGAGGATGTCATTCAGCTTGGCTTTCCTTTCAGAATAAGGTACTGTAACAAATCCATGGAGTATTACCTGCTTGCTGCATTTCCTGGAGGATTAGATGGAGTTTGTGAAGTATTGGGGTATTGATCTTGATGTATTTTAACTGAATGTTTGTCTAATGTTAGTTGACTATGTACAAAAAGTCAGGTTTTGCTTATTTTTTAGCTTATTTTTCACATCAAAGTTAGCATGTGTCTTGCTGAAGAAAACATTTTCTTGAGGACTTTGATTTTATGTGGAAAATGGATGAGTACAAAAGAACTTATAAGCTGAATGTGTTTTTTTTCTGATAAATCTGCTCTTTTACTGTGCTCTCTCTACTCTGCTTTACTTAAAGCAATGCCTTCTGATCTGAAAGAGGTATTGGAATAAAGACAATATCTGGGGATTTTTTTCTTGTTTCAGTGTTACAAAATATTTGGATCTACAGAAGATGAACGTGTCACTTGGCATGCTGCACGAACAGCTTGCCTAAATTTAGGAGGAAATTTGGCTACTATCCCTAATGAACAAGTGCAAGGTACTGCATATGGTTCTGTAGCAACTCAGTTTTGTAGCAACATTTAACCTTAACAGAATGACTTATATTTGCATGAATAAGGATATCATTTCAATAATGACTGCACATCTGATTTTGGTCCCCAAACATAAAATATTTGGAAATTTCTAATAAGTCTGCACCTGAAACTGCCAAACTAACTAATGTAGGGTTAGACTTATGTGCATGCATGTATATTAATATATGTATACATACACATTTGTATATGTATACATACATATACATGTACGTGTATGTATGTGTGGATGTCATGCACACATATATGCACACATGTGTATATATATGTGTATATATATGTGTATATATAAGTGTATGTAAATTGTATTTACACGTGTATTCTCTTGTTAATCAGAGTAGAGCTTTTTCTGCCTTCAAATGATGCCAGCTGGACACAGCAAGGTCCATTTAAAATTGTGTAGTTTCACTAGGTGGCATTAACTTACTGCGTGGCTTTCTATGTTATCTCAGTCGTGCATGTCTCTTTTGCATTCTGCTTGCTACTGAGGGAATATAGGCAAATGCCCAGGTATTCTAGGGAGAGGAAACACTCATATGATTCTGTACAAGGACTGTTTGGTGCTCCGTTATGTTTTTTGTAGGATGCCATTGTAAGGTAACGAGTCTGGTGAGATTACCAAAAATTTCTGCCAGTTACTCAGCTGGATACTTATGAGTAATTTGTAAGACTAGGATTCAAAAATTGCCGTGTGAGATTGTATTCTGGTTTTGTTTTTGGGATTCATTCCAGTATCAAGTTACATGTTTAGCTGAAGTATTTTGAACAAAGGAGAAGTTTTATATCTAGTCCACTGTTCATTAAATTCAAAACTCACCTGCTTTTCATCTTGCCTTTAGTTACAGAGACATAAACGACTTCAGTGTCTCTACTTATGTTGTCAACAGTGAGGTGTTCTGTCCTTCAGAGAAATATATAATTCAACCAACACCAGGCTTATGAGCTGGCTCCATGAGGGCAGACACTTGCGGTCAGTTGTCTTTCACTAAAACTATTTCTCTTTTTCTTTTCTTTCTTTTTTCTTTTCACTCTAGCTTTCCTCACCTTTCATATGAAGGATTTTATGACTGATACATGGATTGGATTAAATGATATAAATCATGAACTGAGGTTCCTTTGGACAGATGGAAAAGGAGTTCACTTTACAAACTGGGCCAATGGCTTCCCATCAGGACATCAGAATATGTACCCATATGATGGCCAGGTGAATAGAAATCACACAGTGTTCCCTACAGTTTGCATTTAGAATGCACTTAGACATTTGCTGGGATTTGAGACGTGGTACTACTGGATTTATTGCTTTCAGATCTGCAGAATTTTAGCTTTGAGTGGGGTTATATATTGCATATAATTGAGAAAATTGTTAATTAGAAACCTTTTTACGCATTTCAAGTATGAATCCAAGTAGAGCTAAGAGTTTTCAGCCACAGGAAGCTGTTCCACCAGGTAGTTACAGTATCTGAAGTGTGCTCATAAAATACTGGGTTCATACAGCAATTCTCTGTGTACATGAAGGTTGCACTGCATCTGTGTTCATCCTGCCTTCTCTCATAGCTCTGGTAAAGAAGACACCCATGAGACTCCTGTGTTAGAGCATTTGCCACAAACAGGCACTGAATGACCACATCTTTCTATTCCTGTGTCCACAGTTGTACCTGAATTAAGAGAGTTTTTCAGTTGGCAAGTAGCTTACAAGAAGCACTTGCAGACAGTTAGTACCCTCAAACAAACAACGCTATTTTGCGTGCAAGAACATGGATATGTTGTTAGTCACATTTAGGGAACAAACATGTTACTTCTATTAAAAAACAAAAACACAGCCATTCATTTTTTTCTGAAAAAAAAAAACAAAACAGACCACCACCACCAAAAAAACCACTTCTTCTATTTCTTTGTCATACAAACTGATCTCTAATGGTACATGCTTAGGTGGTGCTGTGCTATGGAACCACAACATATTATAGAACTCACTGTGTTTACACTGAGTTTCTCACAAAGTTACAGTTTCTCCGAAAGAACAACACTTATATTTCTCTTTTTGACAGTAACACAATTGAACTTCTTGTCTTCTACTGAGAGAAAAAATCTGAAGTTAATCAGAAACAGCATGCTTAAAATGTTGCTTTTGGGAGGAACCTATATATATATATATATATATATATATATATGTATGTGTTTCCTTCCTTATGAAAAGTAATAAGATTTCTATAAAGTCTTCTGTGAAAACTTAAAAAGCCTCTAATTTATAAATTTCAGATTTATTTTTAAGTATACTTAACCTCAACAAAAATTTGTCAGGATAAATGCAGAATATTGTGCAACTGTTCAGTCAGAAAGATTTAAATCTTACTGCACTTCACTGGCAAATGAAATGTTCCTCAGTGTGTCATCCTGGACAACCAAAATAATGTTAACAGAAAAGAATAAATCAGGATGTTTTTGTTAAAAAAAAAATGTAAACATACAGCATTTTGTATTAGCCAATGTTTGTTTAATATGTGCTCACATAGGTTCTGTATAATGTGCCAACCTCAGAGGCTGAAACATCATGATAAGTTCAGCACCTGCAGATCAGTGGTTGCCTTTGGGAAGGAGCAGATCAAATTTTACTGTGTATAATGTTAAATCTTTAAGGAATAAATTTGAAAAGGAGAGTGAGGTGTCAAATTGTTGCATTGTCCATTGGTTGTCAAGCCACAGCACGAGATTATTTTTCTAGGGCAAAGTTAATCAGGGTTTTCTGCAGTAGTTCCTTTACTTTTCTTTAAAGTGCCCGTAGCTTTTCTTGTCTGCTTTCCATATGCCTGAAAATGGGATTCCAGCATTTCTCCATTTTTCTTATGTTATGCAAGATAAAGCAAGATAAAGATTAAGATGTTTGAACCTCAACATCCCAAAACTGGAGCTACTAAATCTTATGAGGATAGTAGAGTAAAACTGCACTATTACTTGTGTCTGAAGTTGTGAAAGGGTGAAAGTTTCTTATTTACTTTTTTTATTGTTATATGTACCTGATCTTGTGACTTTTTCTTCCTAGACTGATTGCGTTGTCATGAGAAACAATCCTGTTAGAGAAGCAGGGCAGTGGGCTGACGAGAGTTGTGATAACAACAGAGGTTATATATGCCAAATTAATGCAGGTATTTGTCTTGTAATTAAAACACAATCCAACCTAATATATTTTCAGGGTTTTGCTTGTGTGTTAAATTCTGGATTTCAACATTATTTCATTTCCAATAAGAGTATATCCAGAAATTATTTTTCAGGCAGAAATACAAGGCTCATAGTGTCAAACTGAAAGTCCACCTAGAGAGACTATCCTCAGCTGACCCTTCCTCATAATTGCCATGTTACTAACTTCTTGAACGGAAAATTTTATCTGGGCCTTTAGTAGGAGTCTTGCCCTGGTATTATCTTGCCTATATCATTTTATCTAGTCATTTTTTTCCTAAACATTTTATGAACACATTGACTTTCAAAAATATTCCCAAATAGGCTGTCGGGAGTGTGAATGTAGCTCATGTGCATTGAACTTGAGCTAACTCACATAGAAAGCAAAATTTTAAATTAGTGAAAACCTGCAATTGAGTATCAGACTGATTTTTTAAGGACTGGTCTACTAGAGAGGCCTTTTCTCTGTCTCTGAAAAATACATTTGGCCATAAAAATACTTGAAAACAACATGGCCTGTGCCAAACATTTGTTCTGATGGAAAAGTGTTACATTTAAAAAAGAATGAGACCTCCCCTAATCCATCTTCATTTCAGTAATAATAGCCTGGAGGATTATGCAGAATGTGCTTTTTTGCCCTGTCAGACTTCCTTAAGCTGCCTTTTTTTTCCCTATCCACAGCTCTGTAATTGATTTCTGCTTCTGATGCTACCTTGAATACATATCTAGCCCGTTCTTGTCAAAAGACAGAGAATATGAGATAAAGAAAAGGGATAGGTGGTTTTATCTTGTTTGTTACATCAGTCAAATCATAAGCCCTTTTGAATAACTATATAACATAGTTACATAGTTTCTTCTTCCTTTATTTTATAGACTCCGAGGTTCTCCCTTCTACAAGTACAGTCCCACACAGCATTATCCGTTATGGTAACAGTAGTTATTTTTTTGTACATAACAAAATGAAATGGGACGAAGCACAGAAAAACTGCAGACGTGATCAATTTGACCTTTCCAGCATCTTAGACCCCTACAGTCATTCGTTCCTGTGGCTAAATATATTAAAGCATGGGGTACCAGTGTGGATTGGTCTTAACAGTAATGAGGTAAGAACATCAAACCAGATGAAAATTATACTTATGGACAAAAAGGGATCCAGAAAGTCTTATCTCCTTATTTGTAGCTTATTAGTTTACATCTTGGTTCTCAGTGTTTGTATATACTGTCAGTTGTTACAGGTAGGGGTATATACTTTTCCATTACTCTGATTAAATTGTATGTTTTACACTTATTTATGATTTTTTACTCTGTGAACAAGACCTTTTAGGGTGGCATTTTGAAATGTCTCTTCATGTAGGCAGTGTTTGCTCTGGGAGAAAATACTTACGTCTGAAGATATACAATTCATTTATTCTAAACAGAGGGTATAACAATTCCTGATTTTCAGAAATAGAATAGAGTGCTGTTGAAATGAATGCTGGAATGTTCTGAGGATAGTTAGCCAAGCAATAAGTTTATTTACTTAATTTGTTTCCCTTCTCTCCACTCTCTGATATTTAGATACTTGCCAAATATTAAAATATACCAGTCTTTCTTCTTGGCACAGGTACTTATCCTGCACTCCCTTAATAGGACTAAGCACACAAAAGAAATACAAATGAATGAATGTAAAATATATCCTCCAAAAAAGGGGAAAAATCCTCAAACCTAACCAAATCCATTTTGTTCATAAACTTTGGTGGGATGATACTCAGTTTTAAATTCACTTTAAGTTAAAAAAAAATCTGCACTTCTTGAAACGTGAATAAAATTAGATAGTACAAAAATTAAGCATTGGATATTTACTCCTGCACACTGTATGTAGTGAATTTTTTATTTACAGGTCTAGCAGTTTTGTAAAGTCCAAAATGTAGTCAATGTCACTTTGCATTTACTTTCACTGAAAAGTATTTGTTACTCTGCTGTATTTTTCAGTGAACAGCTGCTGGTCACAACATAAATTTAATGTGGTCCATTTGTATTTTTTATTGATTTCTTCATGCAAACTTCTGGCATAAGCTGCTAGACAGATGGACATTTGACTCATAAAGCAAAGGTTAATGTTTAGGGTTTAATCATTCCTGTTTATTCTGTGCTTAGACCAATGGACGCTACGAGTGGATTGATAACTGGAGAATGAAGTACACTAAGTGGGCTGAGGGGGAGCCAAAGCAGAAAATAGGTTGTGTCTATCTGGATGTTGGTGGAGCCTGGAAAACAGGATTCTGCAATGAAAGTTACTTCTCTGTTTGCAAAAAACCTGATGGTAAGAATTTGAATCTAACTGTTGCAATTATACTTTTTCCTTTATAATTCTTTGTGCTGAATGTTGTGCTGATATATACTTAAATGCTGCTTTTTATCTCAGTAAATAGATAAAGTAATTTATTTGGATTTAAAATGCTTTACAGCATTTTTAATGCATGTTTTAAAATGAGAACTAACATATTAACAAAACTGTTGTGACTATGAATACCTATCACTTTGCAATAATTGAGTTAGATGCATTTTGTCAAGCTCAGACTTACATTATTCAGATTCTGACTGTGATAGTGACTAAATGTTATTTTTTTTTGATACTGATTAAGCAGGCAATATAAAACCCTGCAAAAATCAAAGGTAATGAATGGTTAGTTAATAGTCACACTGAGTATGATGTTGAAAGGGGTAAAGTTGAGTGACCAGGCCATAAGGGGTTACAAAGAGTGTTTCCTGAGAACAATTTTCCAGGTTTTCTTATTATAACCAAATAGTAAAATACAGACCTAAAAATACCCCTTCAGGCCATATATTCTACTGGTTTTGTCTGAAACTTCTGTCAGTATTGTCAAATATTTCTTTATGCATTTAATGATACTAAGTTACAACCCATGTGACCATAGGCTCTAATTCAGTAAAAGCACTCACTACAGCACTGTGAATATGCACTTGTGAGAAGAGTTACTTTGAACTTAGTAGTGTGTTTGAAGAAAGAGAATGCTTAGGTTCTTTGATGAATTAGATTTCTTGAGTGAGAGGCTCAGCTGCAGTATTTTTTTTCACTGGTTTCAGACTTTTTTTCCATTTTTGTGTTGTAATAAGATGTGCAGATTATCAAGATTACATTTAGTTTAAGACTTACTTCAGGTGAGCTTTTCCAATGTTCAGTGAAAGCAATCTGTTCGTGCTAAAAGAAAGTCTAAGGAGTTGTGTCTTTCTGTTTTCTAAAACCAGTTCAAGCACCCACTGAGCCCCCACAGCTTCCAGGAAAGTGCCCTGAATCAGAAGATCACAAGTCTTGGATCCCTTTCCGAGGTCATTGCTATTACATTGAATCTTCATCTACAAGAAACTGGGCCCAAGCATCTTTAGAATGTCTCCGACTAGGTGAGTATCCTCCTTAACCAAAGATCACATTTCCTGACTTGATTTTTTCTATCTGTGAAAAACTGAGCATGTGCTATCTATTTTCGTGATTCCAAGGGTGGTCCAAGCAGTGTTCCGTAGGACAGTTGCATCCAAATGCTGCCTTAATTTTGGAGGAGATGGAGAGAAAATAGCTGTCTGCCAATGGCAAACCCTAACTCTTTCATGAGTGTGCGGCCAGGCATCGGAAGAGCTGTTTGGTCTGGAATGGAGATGACAGAAGTGGAACATTTGTCTTTTCACTCTGATAGGAAGTAGCCAACCTCGTGCACATCAATTTTAATGGCATTCCATTATCATCTGATCTCAGTTGCTTCTTGGTTATTCCAGTTTTATGCTATTGAAATGAAGAAGTTACAGCTGTCTAGGATGGGTAATATATTAGTAATGAGGGCTGTTTTTATTCTTGCAGCTTATTTTTCTGGACATATAAAGTAAGATTCATCTTGCCAAACTTTGTATCTACAGTTTTGGTGACCACATGCAATGTAGGTATCTTAAATTCCCATTAGAGTGCACAGAGACATCATTCATGTTGTCAGTGGACATGACTGCTGATTCATCTTCACTAGAAATACACTGACATTTGGTCAGGTGAATAGCTCATTAATCTCCACTGACTATAGAACCCATGTTATATATTGTCACCTAGACCTGGGCAAGATGAATCTCACCTTTTCTGCCTGCTTTCAGGTTCATCCTTGGGTTCCCACTAGTTGGTACATTGCCAGCTTTTGGAGAGCTTTTGCCTTATATCTGAGGAAACATTCAGGTTTTCTTATGTATTCTTTAATTCTATACTGTACACAGTAAGATCTGCGTAATATTTGGATAGAAATTCTTGATTATTTGCTTTTAAATACAGAAATGTTTCAGATATACAACTCTCTTGCTCTGTGTTTAAGGCTATGAGAGTTGTCACAGTGTGACCCAATCCCGTGGGTCTTCTGAGTTCTTTTGTTGACATGACTTATGCTTTGACTTTGGAAGCTGCAATGTTTGTTCTTATTTCTGCATACTCAAAGAGGTCTTGGCAGCTGTGCAAATATCAGGAAAATTTGTTCTCTCCTTTAAATGTTATGATTATGATTTTTAACAGGCTTATGCACGAAATTAACACTTTGTATGTCTTCAGAGGGCTAAGTGTCTGGAATAGCCTCAAGAAAAGTGTGGCAAATAAATGAAAGGGAGGAATTGAGTGATGATACTGACCGTGATAGCAAGCGGCCTCGCTTACTCCGCAGCTGCCCTACATCTTTGTGTAGGAATCTGCAGTTACATCAGAAATGCTTTTTTGTGCGTTAGTCTAACATTCCTGAATAAAGAGACTGACCATTTGTTTCAGCCTCTGTGGTAAAAGATTGGCATTATGTGCAATAAAATTGCAGGGGATTATATACAACACAGCACAGCACTGACTTCCCCTTCACCATTACTCTTTGTCTTTGATGCAAACCAAACATCTGACACCATTCAGCAAAAGAGGAACATTTTGAAAACAACGACTACTGCAAAAGAGGAACATTCCATACTCTGTCGATTCTGCTGTCCCTACTTGCACTCTGTAGTTAGGCATTTTCTGATTATATCTCACCCATAGTGGAGTTCTGAACCACAGTAGAATTTAGCATTAGCTCAGTAGTAATCTAAACATTTTTTTTCTGTCTTCCTTACCTGAGGAAAAACACCTTCAAAAATTCAACAGCCTGATGAAAAACAGTGAAATGCTACACATAGCTATTACTACATATTTGTTGACTGGATTCTAACCTCCCACTGAAAGAGAACAGAAGATGCACTTTATCAAATGTTTAATAACACTCCATACAAAGCCTTATTTGCTCTGCTGGCACATTACAGGCCCTGTGCCACAATTTCTTGACCTTGCTGGAATGAATCATTATGGCAGTGTGCCAAAAAGTTGCAGGTGGATGACGTATGAACTGGGCAACAGATGACCAAGTTGATAAATACAGAAGGCAGGGAAGAACAGTGCGAATATTATCTCCTCACAGTAAAAACTCTGGCTTCATTAAAATCTTTTTTTCCATTTTTCTCTGCTTGGAGCTAAATTTCCTGCAATTTCTCAGTTACCAGGGGAGAAACAGATTATTTTAGAAGGTGATTAGAGCAAGAATTTAGGTCCTGTGGTTTATGCTGTGAAACGTCTTTCTCTGTTGACTACAAAGAAAATGTTTAAAAGCAAACCCAGTTGAAGTGGCTGTATCCCAGAAAGTCAATAAAGACAATGCTATGGACAAGTTTTAAAAGACTCAGAAAAAAATTAATCAGTACGGATACTTAGGACCTTTTATCAAAAACTTGTAGTTGTTTTTGTTTGTTTTTTATTAATAACACATTAAGTAGAATTTTATACCAGATCATATATTCACTTGTATTTTGCCTTGAGTCATTGTCCAGTTGTGTTGCAATTTTCTAGAGGATGAGGAAACAAAATGCTTGTGCACTGTGATGGAAGTGCTGAGAAATATATCAAGGACAATGCAAGAGCACTTCATAAGAAATTATCTAGAGTTTTTGGTTTTGCATGTTCATTGTGAAACTTGTGTTTCTTAAGACTTTTGCTTTTCCATATATTTTTCAGGGGCCTCTTTAGTGTCAGTTGAAGACTCAGCTGAAGCCAACTTCCTGGCATACACCATGGAGCCACTTGAAAGAAAAGTATCAACTTTTTGGACAGGAATGTACAGAAATGTAGATGGTAAATTCTCTACTTTTTTTTTAAATCATCATTTTTTGGGGGTAGAGTTGTCACTAGGTATTTGAGAGGGATATTTTTTATGTGGTACTTGGTAATACCTGGAAGTGAAATTAGGAAAGATAATACATTCTCATCATGATGGAAGCTGTAATTTAGTAGTAATCAAGCAATAACTGGTAATATATAAAAGAAAAAGCAAGTCCAGCAAGTTCATCTTGAAACAAGAAAAGGAATTCAGGATGCAGTAAAGCACAGAGAGCATATATAGCAGAATATAGGCTGGATCATATTGGTAGTTGGGAAGAGCCAGAATCAAATGATTCTTTGCAGACCTAGAAAGGCCACTGAGTTTATGTACTTTTCACTGTGATACTCTAATTCTTACACTGGAAAATAATGTGATTAACATTACATCTAATCTCTGGACTTACCATCCTGAATGATGATCTTTAGCTTCAGCTGTCCCTCTGAACTAATTCATTTGGAAGATGGAGTCATGACTTTGGTATAATAGCTTTTCCTATTTTCTGCCTCATTGTGAGAAAGGAAAAGAAAGAGAGAACAGGCAATAGGTTTGTTTAATTACATCTCACTTTGATTATTGTTTACTCATTAATAAAGTCAACATTCACTTAAATAGTTATTTCTGTCTTAATAGACATAATGATTACTTTGGGTTTGTGCTGCTTAGACTAAAAACTCTGGTCTACAATGTCATAGGCAGGGCTGCAGAACTGTTCAGGAGACATAGATCAATCTTCTGGAGTTTTTGGAGATTTTATCCTATCTCTGCCTCCTCAACCACTGCTATGGCAAATCCCGTTGAGGACAACAGAAATATTTGATTATCTTGTGGGAAAAAAAAAAAAAGAAAGGAAAGAATCAAATACATTAATGATTTATAAATATAATATATATCAAGAAAAGCTGAGGTTTACTCATGTGGTTAATTGGCACATAAAATGGTTTCTAAAATTAGTTCTAGAGCAGGAGAAGAACAATACTTTTTATAGTGATCAGCAGCTATCATGACTTGAAATTATCATCAACTTAAATCATGTAGCTGATTTAACAAGTAGATGTCATTGTATTGCTAGGTAATGATTATCATGATGTCAGACTCACTTTTGAAAAATGGTATCAAAATGTTATGCACTGTTTATTAAAAAATAAACAAGTTAAAATATGAGGCACCTTGTAGGAAAACAGAACAACTTTCATGTTGATTTGAAGAATATTCTTGTCTAAGTAAAACTTAAGAGTCACAAGGGGCACATTGATTCCAAATAAATAACACTATTAAAAGAATGGAGGGGAAAAAAAATAAAAGGATC
>JAUBNY010000500.1:182492-195143 GCA_032275445.1 Crypturellus soui | reverse complement strand
CTCTGACTTTCTTAATTTGTTATTGCAGACTCTCAGTTACTTGACTAGTACTGTAGATCCTCTTTCAGTGTTAATGTCTATACAGTACAAAGCATTTGTCTTTTCTTCTTTGTTACAGACCCTCAGTTGCACAATCCCCAACCCACAGTTTCAGCCTTTGGCTTTAATAATTATGGTGATGACCGCTATGAGATCGTCAACTACAATATGAGCTGGGAGGCAGCACAAAAATACTGCAGAGACCAATCTGCAGAACTTGCCAGCATTTTGGATCCTTATGTTGATTCTTACCTGTGGTTACAAATGTTACGCCATGGGGTGCCTGTATGGATTGGTCTTAACAGCAACACAGTAAGATCTTCAAATATTTGTGCTAGTCATTCCTGTACTCTAGATCAGAATAGATCTTCCTGATTTGTTGGTCAGAGATTAACAGGATTCAGTACTAAGGGCACTGTTTGCTGATACACGAGCACTGTGAATCAGATCTGTGAATGAGCTGCAGGCATCAAAGTCTTGCTGAGCTACCTTGACTCCAGAGGTTGACTCCTGAGCTACTTCTTGATTCCTCCCCTTGGCTTCAGAGGTTTTAAACTTCTAAACATATGGCCATAGTATAATAATGTCCACAGCCCCTATTTCAAACGATGTAGCTGCAGTAAATAAGTGGCTTCAGTGGTAAAAGTGGCTAAGAAGTTTTCAGTTCCTACAGTACGGTTTGCCACACACTCATGCGCTTGTACAGTTGTTTCTGAGGATGCAGTGAAAACTGGGCTACAGAAATAGCTGCTTCTTCTTGAGGTTATTTTTATTCATATTGTTTCTATTTCCTTCTTACAAGGACTTGAACTGGAACAACTGAGGAAGTAGCAAGGTGCAGCATAGAGGCAGGATCAGGCAATGGGAGTAACTTAGACTGGTTTCAGAGCTAAAAATTGTAGACAGCCTCACAGTGAAGAGTGCCCTAAATGGGCACATGGAGATGCATGTATAAAAGGCATATGAAAAAGACATGAAAAATGGTGATGAAGTCGGATATATGTGCAAAGAGATGTGAGAGGAAAGAAAAAGCAGTGGTAGCACTGGAGCTTGGTGGGAAGTGAGAATGAGAGAGGGCATAGATGCTGAGGAGAGAGGAACAGGCACTTTAGTGAGAGGAGGTACAAGGAAATCTGTATTAGACAGGGAACTAGGAAGAAACCTGGTGAAGGATTTCAAAGGAAAAAGGATGGTTACACTGGTACAAAGAACTAAATGGGAGCCTACATCCAGAGATTGAAAGAACAAGGGGTCAAATAGCACAGGACAGAGTGAGAGCAGCTAGCTGTGTCTGTGTCTGCTGCTGGTCATCCTCTGCAAATCATGGTGAAATACACTGAAAAATTATGTATGCTCAGCCTTTCTGTCTCATGTAAGAGACAGGATCTTATAAGGGTAAGAAACCAGGCATGAGTGTATGCCTAAGGGCTCTAGCCCTAATAAGAACTGTGACAATATTTCTCTTTAGTGGAATTTCTGCTTTTTATTTTTGCTTTCTAAATTCATAGAGTAGTCCTGCCAAAAGGAATACTAACACTTGTTTCTCTGCAATCTTTGTTTGATACCTTTGTGCATGTGTGTCATAAAATCTTCAATTCTCTGTCCATATTTGTACCATGAGGCCTTCTCCCCATTTACTGCAAAGACTGATGATGTGAATTTAATAAACTGGTTGTGTACTGACTGAACATCTGTAGAACCACAGCCTCATCTGCTGTATAGAGATAGAAATGGTATTCATGACAGAGGACTACCTAATGTACAAGAAGCTGTCTCATTTCCTGCTTTTAATTCAGTTCTTGTATATGAAATAAACTTTATTGTCATTTGCTTTTAGAGTCATGGCCATTACACATGGTCAGATAGAAGAAGAAGCAGGTATCATAACTGGGCAAGTGGGGAACCAAATAAGAACACAGCCTGCGTCTATTTAGACTTGGATGGTTTCTGGAAGACAGCATCTTGCAATGAGACATTTTTCTCTTTCTGTAAAAAGTCTGATGGTAGGTTGTGAATGGAATAAGTGTCATTAGAGAGGTTGGAATTTATATTCATGACTTTATTTCAATGTTGCTATTCCACACATATAAGGATTATCTTGTGATAAACCACTGCTTTTGTTCAGGAAGAATTGCCATATCCACTCTGTCTTGCCTGAGTGATTTCCAAAGCTTTGTAGATTACATTTCATTTCACAGGCCAATCAACACATGCATGCCATAAGGTTAACTGCAACATCTCATGTTACAAGCGGTGGATCACAAGCGTACTTCAACAATGCATGACTGACATCTTAGGAAGACATCACTGTTATCAAGATCTTATATGTCATATGCTTCATTCTATTTCACAGTTTTTAAGTCAAAATAACCTTGCTGAAGACAGTTGCGGTTAAGCTGCTGTAAACCTCCTTTAGTAAATTGGAGATTCAACCTCAACCAGATTATTTATCATTAGTTTTCCATCATTAATTTAATGTTTTAGCATTACCTTTGTCTATGGGATGTTCTTTCTATTGTCATATTGGAAGGGGCTACTATTGGCATGTGCTTCCTTTAAGACACCACTGAAGTTTGTGTTTCTTCCTAACAGAGTTAGTCCCTAGTGAACCACCACAACTTCCTGGGAAATGTCCTGAACCAAAGCGTGGTAGGGCTTGGCTTCCTTACCATGGTCATTGCTACTATGTTCACACCACTTCTGAAGAAAGCTGGTCTAGTGCCTCCATGGAATGCATTCAGATGGGTGAGTGTGAGCTTTCATTAAGAGATTGTTCCAAAAAAAAGAGCCCATTGCAATCTAAATCTCAGTTTGTTATCTTTCCGTCTTCCCATCATTTCTTTTAAAAACTTAAGAAACTTGGAGATAGACAGGCCCAGGGATTCATTTTTTATGGATTTCCCATTAACACTTTAGGTGGCCTGAAAGTCCCTGCTCGCCTCTCTCAATCTCTCTCTAGCACCTTGTCTCTCCACTCATTCCACCATTGTTTTGCTTTTCCTGTTCACTTTATCCCATAACACTGATGGCCCTTCTGCTTTTTGTCTTTCCTTCCTTACCAGAAATTCTTAGCCCTGTTCATAGAGGGTTTGTCTCAATGTGGTGCAGTCTTTTATCAGGTTGAAGTCAGGTCATAGACCTGACCTGAATAGAAATATATAAATACGTGCGGAATCTTCTGATCAATCAAATCTTATGAATTTGGTGCTGAAATTTGACTTTTTTTAACTAAGAGATAATATATGCATGTGTATATATCAACTATAATCTACAACTAATTTAAATTTATTATCAAGCTTTTTAATAATATGATAAAGTTGATCATCATGAGGCATGGCATAGTTCTTGAATGAGATAAATAATTTCTAATTAGGAAAAGATTAAAGGAAAATCTTTCTGAAGTATGTTTACATATAATATTTAATTGATATTTTAGGTGCTTCTCTGATTTCCATACAAGACACAGAAGAAATGAACTTCCTCTTATTTTACTTGTCTGCAATTGCAAGTGGTGCAAGAAAGTTTTGGATAGGATTGTTCAAAAATATCGATGGTAATTATTTCACCGTGCATATTGAGCTGAAAATACTCAGGAGTAAACAGAGGGAAATCAACTGTTAAATAATTAATAGATTTTTCTGCTAAAATACGTAAAAACCTAAGCCATCAAGAGCCTACATTTTTTTTTTATCTTTAAAGAGAGTAAATTTCAATCAGAACAAAAAAGCTTCACCTTTTAACTAAAATAGCTGGTTAATAGCTGGTAATCCTGTCACATTTTTATGCCAGTTCTTTGATATTTAATTGGTATTAGCCTTTTTAAGAAAAATATTGTCTTGCAGTTAAAAGCTCAGGCAGCCTTAAGTGGAAATTCAATTCAAAGCAACACAGGAAAATAACAACTTATATGAAGAGCCTAGCAAAAATTTTAAACATTTTTTTCTTTTTTTTCCCCATAAATTTTCCATGGTTTTCATTCACTGATAGAATATTTCATCCAAATTATGTCAGCTTTTAACTAGTACTTATGGTTCAAAATTTCCAGTGAAAAATATTGGTGAAACAAATCTAATTGTTTTCTGTATCATAATAATTCTAAAGCTTGTTTTTCCTATGGCAGTCTTTGAAAGTCCCGGTACAGAGCAAGCTGGTCCTTGCTGTGGTCCTGGCCGTGGCCGCCCATTTCCCTTCAGTCTTGCTGCCAGCAATGCCAGGCATCTTGCTGCATGATAGGCCAGTTAGAGCTGCTCTAGCTGAAAAAAATAATGCTCAGAATAAATGATTTGGTCCCTTGGTTGATCCACTGTATTGCCACATGTGTGTCAGCGCAAACATAGGCAACAAGAACATGCAGGTGCAGAACACACCTTGCAGAACACACTTGTGTCAAGTACAAATGATATCGTGAGATGTTGCCGTGAAAGTACACCATAAAGGAAATGAAACTGAAGTTATTCCCACTTCATGGGCCTGGGTATGAAAAGAGCATGTGGTTATTATTTGAAAGGCCTGATCAAGTTTATTAATTGATAATTAATTGATTTAGTTCTGTCTAATGAAAGAGCTATTCACAGATCTTAGATCCATGTAAAAAGAAAACTCCCTGAGGGGCCTGGGTCCTTCAACAGAAGAGCTATAGCACATGCCTTGCACTGGCACTCTGCTCGGTCCCAAGGTGCCCACGGTGCCCAGGCACGGGCGAGAGCTGGGTGCTGGCGGTGACTAAAAGTGCTCAGGCCATCGGGTCATTTCCTTCATGCTGCACTGACAGCCGTAACTGTGCAGGTTAATAGAGTTATGTCTGCTTAGGAGAACTTACACTTGGTTCACTCCTATCTGAACATTTCTGACGGTTAAAGAGAAATGTTATGCTAATGTGCTAATCTAATCAAATAATAAGTTCCATGCCTAGATGTAGTAGTGCTTTGTAGACAAGAAATAATTTCCCACTTAATCCACCCAGTAGTTAATAATTTTGATTTTAGGGGAATGGACATGGGCTGACAGAAGTGCAGTAGAGTTTGTCAACTGGGAGAAAGGAGAACCTACATCACATTATAATGAACGCTGTGTTGACATGGATGTCACAACTGGAGCCTGGAGGAGCTATTACTGCTCTGCTGATCTGAATTTTATTTGCAAAATCCCCAAGAGTAAGTTCTGCATTTTGTGCACTTGGACGTTTCGGAAATAATGAGTAATACAACCAGTGCTTATGCAATGTATTAATACTTATGCACATGTTCCCTACTTGCATGAAAGTCAAGAGTATCTCTTCCTAAGGACAATGAGAAATAATGTTGGAGAAGAACCTGAGGGTCATTGTGGTGCTCTTCTCAGCACAAAAATACTTATTTCTTGGCCCTGGCCTGTATCCATGGGGGAGGGGAGAACATATCGCCTGATGAGGATACAGGGGAAACCTAAGAGCCATTACGGTTAGGCTGCTAGTGAACCAGTGCTGAGCCTCTCGGAAAGGCGTACTCCTCATGGGGGAACCAAAAGGGAGCAGTGGAAGGGTACTCAGATTCTGGAAAGAAATGCAGGTGC
This sequence comes from Crypturellus soui, assembly GCA_032275445.1. Classification (NCBI taxonomy): domain Eukaryota; kingdom Metazoa; phylum Chordata; class Aves; order Tinamiformes; family Tinamidae; genus Crypturellus; species Crypturellus soui. Next base: position 189,554 of record JAUBNY010000500.1, on the reverse strand, counting down.
TGCTGGTGGGATTAGGAGGAGTGTCACGAAGCGGAAAGCAGAATATGAGGGTGGGCCCAGTTTGTTTCTCTCAGTGACAAAAGCACAGGGAGACCTGCAAGGACTAGCAGACAGCATAGTACATTTGATTGATTCTTAATGTGTGTGGCCTTGTGTTTTCTGGGTGTTGGGATCAACATCCATGAGATATCCAAATGTGATACACACTAGTGCTCGCTGTGTGCACAGCAGTGCTGTGTAAGATGGGAAGCAGGTAACTCTGCACGCTCATAGCTAGCGTGAGTCACCATGGCCACGTGGAGTCCTCAGTGTTTGCCCAGATCAGCTGGGACACAGCTTGGGATTTTTAACATCTGCCCTGGGAAAACAGATGCACAGCACAGCTATAGGAGTTGGAATGTGGAAACAGTTAAAACTCCTGCTATTGGATCTCCAGATGTTGTAAGATTGGCAAACGTGACAATCCGTGTGCTCTGTAGGGCTTTCTGACCAGTCCTGTGAGCAATTAACTAGATTAAGCTTCCTTAGAAATGGAGGAAGAGAAAGTTGTCTAAAAAATACCACTTAAGTGCTTTCAAGTACAAAAGTGCTTTTCACTTTTACAAGTGTAAAGATTTGAACTTGGCAATGTGAAGTCCAGATACCATGGAAGTATGAGAACTTCCAATGTCTGTCTTACCCCGCCAAAAAGAGATTGCTCAAATAATGAGTCAAAATATTTTTAAAGAAATATTTTAGCAAGAATATTTGAGTGATTTATCTTAAATTGTAAGAAAAAGCATTTTCATATAGTTTTCCCTATATAATATATATATTTTTTATTTTAAAGTTACTACCGTTGAACCTACTCATCATTCATCAATCCATGAAGGTAGGTTTGCTTTTATAAGCACATTATATACATATTTATTATTTATTATTAAAAATGTCTTCAGGAAAGTTTCAGTTAAATTTAACTCAAGTGCTTGTTTTAGATTTCTTTGAAAGAAGAACTCCTCACTCAAACTGATTGTTCTACTAAATTAAGATATTTCTGTTGTTTTCTGAATGAATGGCAGTGAATGTAATAGTCCTTTTAAAAGAAACGCTTAAGAGACCAAGCCCAATTTTGTATTGAGCTTGGTCAATCAAGAACTCACACCAACTTTAATTTCAGTTATCATTGCTCAGTATTTTTGCAGTTAAACTAGTTAGTTTGCTTAGGAAAATTTTAATTTAATTGCAGTCTTTGGTCATTTGTGGTAACATTTTCCTTTTTATTTTTCACAGCATCAAAACAGAAAACTACTTCAGCATCTGGGCATGGATTTGCTGGGATGATTGTTATACTGATTTTTCTTATTCTAGCAGGAACTGGCCTTATATTCTATATTTTCTATAAAAAAAGACATGTGCAGCAAACAATCACAGCCAGTTTCGACAATGCCATATACTGTGGTACAGATGATCCTGGAACTCATGAGTCAAACTGCCTCGTGACCAGCATCGAACAAAATGAGCGGGCAGTGGTTTAATGAGCAAAACGACTTATTTTGAAAGAAATGAAAGCACAGGAATACAAGAATTCTTAGGGCAAAGTGGTTTTCTCCTATGGAAATTCTAGTCTGTTTTGCACAGGGTGCTTCTTGTTCTATCTACTAGCAGGACTTGCAAGCTCTGAATCTGCTCAGAAACAGTAGTACCTGGAAGGACTGGAAGGAATGTATTCTTAAACCTGGAGCTGCACTGCATAAGGGAACATTTAGACAATTCCCACCTCCACACGGCACCTGCATCACCATAAGGAGAATGTGCCCATTACAGTTAACTGTGAGAAGAAACTGCTAAGTTTGCTTCAAAAAGCACATCCCTGTGTAAACGAATCCTGAAGGTGTTATGCTCTGAACTCCTGGACAAACTGTAGAGCTGCACCGGTTGGATGGAGGCTCTGGAGCTCGCCTGGCCCAGCCCGTGGCTGAAAGAGGAGCAGTCTGATCAAGGCCTCAGCCAGTCAACCTCTACGGGCAGCCATTCTCAGTGCTTAGCCATATTTTTGGTGATCTTTTTTCTTTTTATATGCCCTTGGCTCTGTCTTCTCTGTAATCCTCCTTTATCTAGCTGAAGGTAACAGTTAGATCTCCCATTAGCCAGTATTTCCTCCTGTATTGTATACCTGTACACTGGGGCTCCTACTCCTCTTGGAGTGGCCTGTGGCTAAAGAACTGGAACGACTATTCTGAATGTGGCCTCAAGAGTGCTGTGTAGAGGGAAATAATCACCTTGACCTGCTATCTGTGCCCTCAGTAATGCACCTTCACTTCTGTCTGAGCTCACCCTGAGGCCAAAGTGGCCTACTGCCTCGCATACTTCATTTCTTGCACGTCGTGCCTTTCTTGTGCTTTCCAGAGGCTGTTCTTGCAGATTAACAAACTGTCCTTGGCTCCTTGAGCTCTTAATTGACACATCATCACTGATCTGAATTTGGATTACTGTTATATAAATTCAGGTCAGAAAGCTCCAAAATACAGACAGAATATGTTCTCATAGTGGGATTTTTTTTTTTAATTCTGCAATATAGAACAGTAATATATAAAGAAAACCACAATATTCATTTTTTCACCTCAAAGTATTATTTAATCTTATTTTAGATCTTCTGTAAAGTTTCTGTCGTATCTGTGTCGTATCTTAACACATTTCCCTCCTCTACATATGGCTGATAGGAAGGGAAGTATTAATTACTTTTCTTCTGCTAAATAGAGAAAATAAGCAGTGAAAGATCAGGTATAATACGAAATTTGAATGTACTGTGAATAAAAATCTTTTACCATTTAAATAACAGAATAGGGACCTTAGAGGATTCTGCTAAAGTTAGGATCAAGCAGAATGAATTATACTTAATTCATAGCTGATAAAACTATGTAAAACTTATTCTTGAAATCTCCAATATCACTGAAGCATTTCATACCTGTTTAGGCCATTAATTTATGGCCTAAAAATCCTAATAACAGTGAACAAAAAAAAGATGAATTTAACAGTGTAGATCAACCCACAAGTGTGATTTTTTTCATAAAAGCATTTTTTGCCTGAGTTTCTCTGAATTGGTTTAATAGGATCTAGAAGTTACGCTGGAGAAATTGTTACCAGCAAACAGTACACCAAAAAGAGGAAGAGTATAAAATGAGAAGTTAGTTTGTGAAAGCTTCTAATGACTCTTAAGCTTTGTAGACTAGTATTGTTGTAGTATCTGTGAAAGCTAATAAACTTGGGATGACAAAATTTTGCTGGGGTTGTACCAAGATACTAATGCACACAAACATGTATAGTGGGTTGTGTAACTCAGAGCACATCCAAACAGTGTGGATGCGGTCTAATGATGAAGACTCCTCTGAGAAGGTCCCCTCTGAGGGACCTTCCAGACTAGGAGCCTTCTCGGAGCCACTGCAGGATCAGTCCAACTCTCTGGGAGTGTTTGGGTTCACTCCCAAACATTGCTCCAACCAGGTAACTATGGATGAGTGTATAAGAGCAAACTGTGTGAGTGAAAAAAGAGAATATGTGTTGCGAGTAGTTACCTACTGTTAAGTAAAATAGCTCAATTCTATCAGTAAAAACAGCTTAGGGGGATAAAAAAAAAGAAAAAATGTTATTAACAATACATGTGATCTGCATTTCCCTCCCACCTTGATATCCTATATGTGAAAAGAGAATTTGCAACAAACTTGGTTTGTGTATCTTGCCGTGATGCTTTTCTTCTTAAAGTTTTTGTTTGATGTTATGCTTTTGATTAAACATTTCTTCCTGAAGAATTATGTTCCTAGGCACCTGCCTCTACTTTGCACTCCTGCAGGGACAATACCCTCACAAGTGTAATGCTTTGTACTTAATCCTTACTGAATTAAGCCATAAGTATTCTATAAGTTTTGTGCATCTGATAAAAATTATTTTTAGTGTTAATTCTGCCTTTCTGTACTCACAGCCTTTTGATCGGGGAAGGATCTGTATTTCCTTAGGTTCAATCAAAATGCTTACTGCAGTAAGATAAGAAAATGCAGCTCGCTTCTAAGCCATGGGGGTCTGCAGCAGGGTGAGCGCTCCCACCACCGAATGGCACCGCTCCCTGCCTCGAAGCTGCATTTCTACAGGAAAAGGGTGGCTCTTGTTGTATTTCACTCTGGACCGGAGCGAATAGACCTGCCCCAAGAGTGCTCCTCAGACCAGGCAGATACTTTAAGGGCACTGACTGTACTTAAGGTATGATATAAATGCTGGACTGCCATGATTTGCCACACTGAAATGTTAGAGCACATGGCAAGAAACCGATAAAGGGGAACTTCAATGTCAAAAACAAGCCTTTAACAGCAGGGAGGCAGTTCTGCATTTAGGCTGCAATACAGTAGGGATGACTGCACAATTTTCTGTCCAGTTTTCATATAGATTCTGGATTTGGGCTTTAGGTGCGACAGAGCGGCCTTTGTAAAATGCTTCTCTGTACATACAGGATGTGGAGACCTACTTTCTCAGATCCTTACCTTTTCTTTCTCTATATTAGGGCGGTATTTGAGAAACAGTGTCCAGACTTTTCTCAAAATTTCACTGCGTTATGCCTGTAAGCTACAATTGTCACATGGCAGAAAGAACAGTAAATTCTTAGCTTGAACTTCTTACTGAGTATAAAGCAGTAACTTGCCTTAGGGAAGTTCTTCCCAGTGGAGGAATTCACCACGGCAGCTTTCTGGCGTGTCAGAAGGTGACACAGTTGTGGCAGAGATGTACAGAGAAGGACAGACCATTCCTCTCTTTTCAAAGAATACTAATTTACAGAGAAATTCAATGTTTGTATAGATAACAGCAATCTGAAATTGCGGAGAAAATATTAGCTGCAGTTACTTGTCTAAAGCAAGGATCTGAAAAGAAGTTTGTGAAAGTATTTAATTTTGCCATTTCAGTTTCTGAAAATAGAAGATTAAAATAGGAGATAAAGTACAATTTGGAACAAAGGGAAGAATAATTTGGAACAGAATGTGAGAAAGGTATAAATAGAAGTAGAATAGATAGACATAGTTGTGAAATGAACTGATGCCCTCAGAACAGATTCCAGTGTGCAGAAGACAGATTTTCTGGTGTCAATAGGAAAAGTTTAACTACTCGGTAAGCATAAAGTTGTCCTGATGTCACTGGACAAGAGAAGTTATGGTTCATTTTTTCCTCTTAGCTGTGTCCTTATTTGACATAGCCAGGTTTCTCCTTTCTGTGACATTACACAGAGCCCAACCTTTCCTTCTCTATCTGTTAAATAATAATAGCTAAAGCATTTTAAGAATATGTTTTGCCATTCTTCTGGCACGAAAAGTATCTCTCATCTCAGAAGAACGCACACAGTACAAAAATTACTGTCAATATTTCATTCTTGTCCAGACTGTTGATTTATATGGATAGATGAAATTTGCCTCAGCTACATTTAGAACTAGGTGACAGAATTTTCCTTAACAGGCAAAAGTTAGGAATATACATGCAAGGGTGCGATTCACTGGCCTTCTTTAGATATCTTTTAAATCGGGTGCAGCTGCTTCTGTCGTGTGTTGCAAGCAGGAACTCAGAAGTGCCACTTGGCAGGGGCAGGACAACAAACCAGGTAAAAGACACTGGATCCCAGCAGCACATTCAGCCCCGGGTGTGTAGAAGGGGAGGTGGCAGAGAGCACAAAACATCTGCATGCTCATTCCTGAGCCGCGTGGGAGCTCTGTGGCCTTGCTAAGGCTGTGGCCTCTGGGAAGAAGCCAGTCCAGCTCTTCACCTTGCCGTGACTCCAGATGTCCTGCACTGGGCAGCACCTTCTAGAAAGCACCTTCTAGAGGAGATGGCTTCTTCATTAAGAGCAATGAGAGGGCACAGGTTTGGGGTGAAGCGTTGAGGAGGAGCAAAGAGGATGGGAAGGAATCTGCAATTTGAGGGGAAACTGCGATATTCCTAAAAAAAGAACGGGAAATGGACTCCTGGAGAAGCCTTGGGCGTGGTGGAAAGGAAGAGGTTTCTGAAATATACTGAGGGAAATATACTGAAACTGTGTGCATGGGGGATTTTGCAATCCAAGAAGCCACTGAAGCAATACAAGAAACTACAGGCATGGAAAGAAAAGAGATTTGCTTTTAACCCTGCTTTTTAATCTAGCTTTTCTCAACAGATCCAAATTTTCTGTGTTGCACAAATGTGTCTTGTTTTTGTTCTGAGAAAATGCCCTAATAGAAAATGTAAACACTTTTGGTCTTGTGGGATGTGCTCAGCTTGAGGAAAATGGGACGATAATTCCAGTTGCTGGATTTGCCCAGCTTGGGGTCAACCTACTAAGGAGAAAGCAAGAAAAATGGGAAATATAAAAGGGGGTGAGGAAATGACTCAGCAGAGAAAATGACAAGAGAATCAGCTATGAAGAGGAGGATGTAATAATAATAAGGCTTAATTAGAGTCTCTCATCCCCTGGGAGTTATCTCTTGCACCTCTTACTGTATGAAAATCGCTCCCCAGCTGGTGGGAACAGCAGCATTATCTCTTGGTGTTAGTGCTTTTGGGGGCTGGTGGTAGTGGTGGTTCTTAGGTGCTACTGTTTGCTGCGTGCTCTGGCCTAATTAGGCATCTGAATTGTTCAGAGTAAAATCTGCTTGCTTGCAACATTTTTTTTAGCAGGAAATAGGAAAACAAAAACATGCAACCTTCACACATTGCCAAGATAACAAATGTCTGGAATAAAAGAAACCATCTCATTTCCTGGCTAAATATTTGTCAAAGCAACTACATCTACAGCACTTAACAGTGAAACTGTTCATCCTGAGTTGTATTGAAAATGACAGTTGTATTGGAAATGACATTTTGCCACTAAAATATGGCTACATTATAATTACTTAATTAAGATGAGAAATTTAGTGATATAAAAACTTAGCATAATGACACAAAATAAGGAAGGAATCGAAAAAGAATGAGGAAGCTAGGAATGAGATAAGAAGGAAGGAAATACTTAGCTGTTGTATGAAAGTTTTTTGTATTCAGCTAAAGAATCACAAAAGTCAAGCATATTCTGTGATTTTTTTC
>JAUBNY010000500.1:147222-158521 GCA_032275445.1 Crypturellus soui | reverse complement strand
GTACTGGTGTCTGGGGTTATTTCTCCCCAGGTGCAGGACCGTGCACTTGGCCTTGTTGAATTTCATGAGGTTTCTCATCACCCAGTTGTCCAGCCTGTCCAGGTCCCTCTGGATGGCAGTGCAGCCCTCTGGGGTGTCAGCTGCTCCTCCCAGTTTTGTGTCTCTGACTTTGTGACTCTGTTTTTGTCAAGCAAAAGAAAAACTTTCCTGACAGCAGAAAAACTATGCTTTTAGCCTAATATGAGAAAGCCAATTACACACATCAGGTCTAAAACCAAAACACATTTTTCTATCCAGGAACTAGTGGTGTTCACTTTAAAAAATTGTGCAGAAGGACTGTATGATGTCAATGCTGAAAATTTTCCTAAGGCAAAAAATATATTCTCAGGATTTCAAAAATGTGTGAAATGTATGTAAAAAGTTGGTGGCGGGGAGAGGATTCTTTCCTGTTTTCTTTGCTTATGTTTTATTTTTAGGCAAGCAAGTATAGTAGTTTTACTAGTTGGTTGGTCACTCACTTGAATACACCATCTCTGTAGTGCTTATTTCAATTATTTGTTCTTATTTGATCAACTCAGAAAGCCATAAGGGCTACAAAGTTACTTGGGCTTTCCCTGGCTTTTTAGTTCCAGTCTTGGCAATCAGCTGTGTCCTGTCTGTTGGCGCCTCTTGGTGAATTTCCACAGTGAATTTGGCCCATGGTGCAGGATTCAGCATTTGCTTTCTGCAGTGGATCAGATTTGTGTTTCTGGCACAAGTGTTTTTGGTCATATGATGGGAAATGTAACGGTCAAGAAAATGGCAGCTATTTTAAAAAATGTAGGGCTAGCTGGAAAATGGTCTTTTTACAGTTGATATCCAATCTCATTTCCTGCAACTTGTCAGAAGATGGCTATGCTGTGTCAAATAGATACTTTTTTCTTTTTTTTCCTCCTGTGGTGGTGGTTTTTTGTTTCTTTTTCCCCAATTGTGCCATATAGCAAACTGCCATTAAACAGAAATTGCTGCTGCTTCTATTTTTCAGTATACTCTGGGAGTTTTTATTCCCTATTCCTCAAACTCAGCAGACAAGTATAATACACTATATCATATTCATAGATTAATACAGTGACCGTATGTTTCTATCACTGTTTTTTTTTTTTTTAATAATCACTGAAGAATCAGCTAGTATTGTAATTAAGTATTTTAAAACAAATTATATATGGTTTGCTCAATTGGAGATAGCTGGTAGGAAGTGATTATGCAGTTTTAGCTTTTTCCTTATAATATTCTTTGTCTGTGGATGTAGAAAGCTTGACTGAAACTGGTGGTTTGTGCAGTGCTATCACTGAACACGCGCACACACACAGCTTAAAGGGAACATAAAACCATATTGGCATGTAGCTGGAAATTATCTGGGGACAGCTACTCCCATATCGACAAACAAAATCTAATTATCAAGTCCTCTGCTGGATTTAAATACTGATGGAGTGGATAGAGGAGGGAGGAGAGTCTCTCATCACTTCACAAACAGGCTAACACTTTCTCAGAAATCTTTGGGCTGTTTCTAATAGACAACATGAAAGGAGCAATATCCCTGAATTACAAAGAAAAGCACTTTTGGGGAATTGGTTTGTATGCAGTTTTGCTCTGTGCTATATACTTATTTGACTGATTGTAGTAGTCTGATCTAACCTCATGTTGTAGTAACATGCAGCAAGTTATGTAAAATTCTGTACAAGTTTGTTAGATATGAAAGATGCTGCTTTTGTTGCTTCTTAGGTAACTTGTATGTAGATATTCTTATAGAATAATTAAATTCACTGACCTTTCCCATTAACTGTCTTTCTGACTTTGAAACCATGGTTTGCTTGGTCTGGTCTGCCATTACTTCTTTCTGAATGGTCTGTGAATCTTCCTGTTCATTTTGGACAACCTAGGTGGGTATTGAATTTGCTTTAGATACTCGTACAAAGTTCTGCCACCTCGTAAGACAGTGCCTTTCTCAGTCCTGCAGTCTCAACCTTTTAAGCAATCCTTGTGTCCTTATTTCTTCTTATTTCTCTGCTATTCACAACGCAGTGACAAGAGTCTGTTTGATATGGTTATTTGTAAGATATTTTTGCCACATCAAAAGGTCTTTTATTAAGGCCAAATCTCTGTAAAACTTGGAAACAGAAGGTGGATTGCAGTGTAGGCAAATGTGTTGGCCTATGTTTATATATAGATCTGAGTCATCTCTAGAGGAGAGGTGATCTCATGATGGTTGACTTTCCCAGGCCCTAGTTTTGTGGTCCCTTTTGGGGACTGACCCTGACCTGGGAGGCTTGGTAGCAACATTTCAACTGTTGCTCTCTCAGCAATTCATTATGAAGTGAAGATGTAAGCTGCCATCAGAGACATGCAAATGAACCATCTTCAACTTCTTAAACTTACTGCTCTGTGCCAGCTCCTGAGCAAAGCCTGCATGTTGCTGCTAGGGAATTTTCTCATGAGGAAAAATTGTAAGTCTGAACATGTCCTTGCATATATTTGGAGAAGTCCATTTCCTTTGTGGCCCATACATTATTCTGAAAAGCTGGCGTTGTGGCAGACAACTTACCCAGGATGTGAGACAACCACTTCACAGCACACCCGATACAGCTTTCTGTAGTGGGGACAGAGAGCAAAGCATGAAGGGCTCGTGAAGCCATATCACCTGGTGTGGTAGCTTTGATGACCAGTGGAAGAGTTGGACGTGATGGGAATCCTGCTACCTGCTTGATCACATGCACCCTCTTCCTCTCCTTCTAAGAGGGGCAGTCATATTAGTACCCATAGCAGTTTCAGTAAATGATCAGGAGATTAAAAGTGTGAAGCAAGAACACATTGGCATGACAGCATGTCCAAGTCAAAGACATGAAAACCACCCCATCCACACATCGCTTCCTCATATTATTATTTATTAATTCCTGGTATTTTCTGTGTTCCAATTCTTGCTCGAACCAGTTGCTCATCCTGTCTTTTACTGAAACCATTGTTGGCAGAAAATGCAAACTGCCAGCAGCAGGTAGTTATTTGATGAACCTCTGTGTGGGAAAGGCCAGGTTTTCTTGGGGGTGATCTGCATGCAGCAGAGGAATTTGTGCATGGTGGGGCAGCCTCATTTGCAGATAGGTTTGGTTGCTCACTGGAATAAACCTCTTCTGCTTTCAAATATTTAGTTAATATATATCTTGTTCACAGGAATTCGAATAGTTGAGCTTTATTTTTTAAACATGTGCACTGCACTATTCTCTATGCACTTTTGTCTCTTTTCTGTATCTCTAAGCTATGCCATTTTCAATGGTATCACACTGCTACATAATATTTCCACAAATGATACTGCTTAATTAACCACATAACATGTAATACCACATAGCATTTTTCTAGAAATCCTAACACTTGAAAAGCCCAAACCACTTAGAAATGATTGCAATAAAAGCAGTGATATACTTTAGAGAGATAAGCATACTGCAAATATGTTAACTTAGTTCCCAATACATGTTTTGGGGCAAACAAGATAGAGATGGAACTAAACCATGGGCTTTTCTCCAAATTTTCCCCAGATGCACCTTGGTGCATAATTGGTTTAGTATGTAATATTCGCATGTGTGGCCTCTGCATGCAGGAAGTCCTTGCTGTGGGCATCTAATGCATTTTCCTATCAGAAAGCTTCAAAGTACATCTGGAGTGAAGACGTCTGAGCCCAAGGGACCAAACTAAATCAAATCCAAAATATGCTGCCCAAACCACTATAAGAGCAATGTGAAGAGCTCAGCAACAGCCACTTTGATATTCTGTTCCGTTACTAAAGCATTTACTAACGTAGATGTAGCCTAAACAGGCTGGCACTATAATTATCAAATTTGAAAGACTTTTATGGGTTGTTCTGTAATGCTACAAACCAAACTAGGTATACAGAAGTGTTGCTGGAAATGTTTACACAGAACTGATGTTGTGAATCTACGATTATTTTTACAGTTATCTTAATGTAGCTATTCTTGTCTAATAGCAGCCTTTAGTCATTGTTCTTCTGCCTTCTAAGGCAAATAATGTGCTTGTCTAATGTTACAGAAACTGCAGTGAGTAGCAAAATCTTTAATATCTAATTTGCTAAACCTTATTTTGCACTTTTTCATCTGAAATACAAATTTAAATATTGAAGCAGTATACGTAACATTCCAATGCACAAAATCATTACCAGCGAGATATTTGGATGGCAGTTGCAATTTAGTTTGGGAGTTTTTTTCTATCTGAGACAAATTTATTTTCGAGTGTCAGAAGATTTTTTTTTTAAAGAAATTAACACTTTTTTAAGAAGCACATAGCAAAAGTTTTCCCCCTTCCCCAATCAAAGACTCTCATTTTCCCATGCTACGTGTTCCAGTTGACCCTGTGTGTGGAAGGGTGTTAGACTAGATGGTCTCTGGAGGTCCTTTCCAACCTTAACGATTCTATGATTTTCAGTCAACTGCACATATGTTTTCATGGAAAATATTTATAATTGCACTGGCATCTGCAGGTTATCATACCTTTTGTATGTTCATGAGCCTCAAATCTTCAGTTTGTTCTTAGCCCTAGTGGAGACTGATACTTGCTTGTACCACTAACCTTATGGTTGGCCATAAGAGACAGTGAGGACTTATTTGTGTCCTCACGAAAAGCTAAAACGTGGGAAAAATAAAACTGTTACCATCCCATATTGCACAGATCCCTCACACAGAGGGTGTATTTTGGGTTATAGCAACCTTACAACATTTTGCTAATAGAAGGATTTGTTGCTTGTAATGTTTTTTTTTCCTAAATTTGTCTTTATTTGCATTCAGAAGTAGCCTAGCTCTAAGATGGATGATGTAAATAATCCCCTTGATGATCTCCACGTGTTTTATTTTACTGGTATTCTGCTGCATTTTCTGATTACACTCAAATGTGTCAATGCTCTAGCAACTGCAGTAATCAAGAAGGTATTATGTGCTCTGCTAAAGGTATATCAAAGTATAAAATGGTCCCTATAGAAGGTCATGCTGTGGTATTCACCATATCAGCCCCCTTTTTTGCAGTTTTACATCACCACAGCAGATGTAGTTTCAGAACAGGTCCTAGCTAGCTAGGATAGCACTAACAAGAAAAAAGGTTTGTTTCTGGAAATGGTGAATGAGTCTTCCGGCTGCTCGTCAGACCTGTTGAATGGAGTCAAGCTGATGATGGAGGAAGATTATCCACAGCCACCTCACCTCACCAGGGTGAACTAGGGGATGTCATCCCCCTGTCCTGGCCTGTGAGGGCAGTGCAGGTGGGTCCTATAAGAAGCAAGCAAGACCCTGCAAGCTTAGTGCATTTTCTTCCCTGGCTTTGAGCTGGAACAGCTTGAACTGGTGCAATGGAAACAGATCATTCTTCTACGCTGATGGCATCTGTGCTCTTCAGTAATGCAGAGAAGAGCAGTTGTGACATAAACGTGAAACCTTCTGTTCAAAGGATGTGTGTGCTGCCTCTGCTGAAAAATATAGTGCGCTCTGTGATATTGCATAGGAAGCATCTTGCCTGATCTTTCATAACATTTTCATTTTCTTTCTATATAGGTATATTAAATGTGCTTGCTGTAGGTAATCATGCACTGTACTGAAACCAAATAAATGCTTACATCAAAGAATAGGTCAACATAAGCAACAATTAATTTCATTTAAAAATAGATCGTGGGGGTTATCCGATCACTTTTGTTAAGCCAGAATCTGGGTAATGGAAAGAGCCCTTTGCCAAGCATTAAAATCAAGATTACAGAAGAGATGGTGAAAGAAAAAGTTAGGTTTCTTTCTTCATTAGAAAACCCTGAGTAGAGGTTTACAGTGCCCCTATGAATTTTGTGTTTTTAGAGGCCCTTGAGCCTAACAAGAGCAGTCAAATAATTCAAGTCTATTGTAAGCAATTTCAGATAGAAAGTTCTTCAGCATGATGTCAGATTCTGGCCTTGCTGAACATACATAATAGGAAATATGGATTTTAAATACATTACTTGTACATGGACTAATCCCTGCTTATGTATTCAGTTGATATCACAGAATAAAATATCAATATATATGATTTAACTTGAATTAGAGCTTTAAAAATAGTCTCTTGAGAATATTCTTAAGAGGGTTAAGGGCTGTCATTCTCATTCCAATCCTCCAGGAAAAGTGATCCTTCAGTTTTCATAAATTACAGAAATAACTAAACTTATTACTCTAAGTAGAGCTTACCATTTCCTCTCTGGGTGAATAATTGATTTTACTAGTTATTCAACAAACTGATAAAGAACAAATATGTAAGAATTGCACTAGTAGTTTTTATGCAGTTTTGATTTTCTCTTTTGTTATCAATGTAAACCAATGTTTTATATTGGGATCCTTCGTTTGTTTTAAAACAAAAAAGATTATTTTTGAAACATTTGAAGAACCGAAGAGACTTGATATACCGGTTTTACCCAGAGTCTAATTTCTAATTTCCACTCTGTAAGAATGGATTTTTTTTTTTTTTTGAGATCTTGGTGTTAGTGTGATATGGAAAATGCTCGTCTTCTGACAGAGCCGGTAATCCACTTTATAGGAAATATCCGAGTTTGGTTTTGAAAAAGAAAGTACATATATATAAAAATGTGTATATGCACACACACATACACATATATGTATATGTAAATAATACCTATGTACATAGTAGATATATTTCTGAAATTCCTGGACATTCCTGAAGAATAAATAATAAAAACATTCTCAACAAGGTTATCAGTCCTCTGTATAAGCCATTTACACTGATATATTTCATGAACCTGAAGTATAGGCTGTTTTTTCTATTGGTTCTCTCCTTGAGGTTGGATTTTTATCCTGGTATTATAAAGACATAGTAATTACCATAATGCTAATACCTTAGAATAATAATTCCATGAAGTAGAAGACACATTTCCAGACTCAATACAGTAAACTTACAGGAATGTTTAAATATTATGAATTAGCAATAAAATTCTGTCCACCACAACAACCATATGATCATATGGATGGTGAAATAGAGTACAGGTATGGTATGGATTCCTGCATATCCTGATTTTTGCATCAGTCAATTGTCATATAGTAACAGCTGGTGATGACTGGTTAAGTTGTTATGGACCTTCCTGATGACTTTGGCCTCACCATTATTAGCAGCTTTGCTGTATCATCAATTTGTTGCATTATGATCTATTTATTTTATTAGATGCTGTCTCAGATAGACTCTGTTCACAAAAGTCATTGATAATGTTATGCCTGTCATCATCCCATGCTTGATAATCAATAAAACTGAATTTCCTTGTCTATATCGGTTGCACATTATTTTATTTGTGGTGTCTTTGCTCTTACTCACGGACACCTGCTTTCAGGCATCTCAATTCCTTGAAAGTTCCTTTTAGCACAATATAGCATTTCCAAGGAACTTTTTCTCAGTCTCTCATTTGTAATTACTTTGGGAAAAGTGTGGAGGGGAAAAAAATACGGTAAGACGGCGTTTGCTACAGTAACCAAAATTAGGAAGTCCATGTGTGGTGTAAACTACTGTAAAATGATTCACATATTACATACTGCATGTCTGTAGGTGGCTGCCATGTCCTGTGGCTTCACTTTGGCCACTCTAGAAATCAACTTGGACGCTTTCTAAACTTCAAGTGAATGAGGGATGCTAGTGAGATAAAAGCCTTAAAGTTTCATATATGCTGAATGCTTTCTGTTTACTTTTTTCTTTTTAATCAGTATCAGAACTTTCTGTATCATATAGGATTGCACTCTGGGTATTCAAGGAATCACTTTATTTCACATATTCAATCACATTAGGCCTTCTAAATTTTCTATCTTTTGAAAATCCTAGAGTTACTCAATAATAACAGCTCCTCTCCCCCCCAAAAAATCATTTAATGTGAATGAAAGCAGTCACGATACTGTCATTGATTGCTGAATCTGGCCCGTGCCATTTATTTCCCCATTCCTTTTTGCTTACAGTTTCTCTATTATAAATGTATTTATTCCCCCATTATTGTTAAGTGCAAGTTATTTTATATTATGCTGATTTATATATTTTTGAATTAAATTTTGAAGGACTGTGGTGCTTATGATGAGAGTTAAACACATTTCAGATCTTAATAAGGCTATTTTTATATTATGCTACTTGAAGTACAATGGTGCAAAGGGATGAGGGTAGGGAGAAAAAAATTAATGGGTTCCTCTTGAAGTAGAAAAAAACATTCATTTTTGATACAGATCTTTTGATAATTCATATTTTGACTTCACTACATGATTTATCTAATCTTACCACATTAATTTGTTTTTGACTTTTTTCTCTTGCCTTCTGAAGTTTTCTTGCTTCAGTAACAGCTCTAAGGTAGTTGGATTGATGGACTACAACATTTAACATTTCTGAAATAAAACAAGGCAGAGCTTGAATACTTGAGTTAACAAGCAATATTAACTTCATGCAGTAAGACGCTTTCCAGTGGCTTCTTCACATCTAAGACATTAGAACCTGATTATTCATTTATCTGCTAGGCCAGTATACCTCCATAATGCAGACTTTTTTCAGGGTCTTTAGAACAGATCCAATTAGTGGCACTTCTATTGTTTCTCTTGGGATATCATTTTTACAGGCTGATATATGTTGTTGATGATAAGGTTTTTTTGGCTCCATTACCCTCTTCTTCCTTCCTTAGAATTTTCTTTTTCTTGGACCGTACCATAACAGTTCTCTGCAATTTATTTCTGACAAAATATTTTCAATATACATAGTCTTATCTCATCTGCCACATGTTAGCAATGCTCTTGGAGTAAGCTTTGCTGGTTGGAATTAGCAATCTTTTACTGTGGACATATAGCTATTTTAGCATAGTGTCAGAATATTATTTCAATGATTTTAAGAACCTAGTATGCTATTTCCTCCAATGCAGATTAGTATAATTAAAAGAGAAAGGGAGGGAAAAGAAATGTAGTAACTGGAAACTTTCAAACGTCCCTGATACTCAGTTTTTACAGACTTAGGCCTACATTTTGATGGTCAAGAAGTGCTTCAGGGTAGAATATCTTCATCACATCTTAACTGGGAGCTGAAGTGTGGAGTGCAAGTGGGCATTCAAAGTACTCTACCACTATAAGCACTGATGGAAAATCATACAAGATAAGGAAAATCTGGTTTAATATAGACATAATTTTGATGGAACTATAGACTGCAGTTAAAACAGTGACTGATGCATGAAAATAGGTTATGTTCTGAATTAGTTGACTAAGACATGCTAGGAATTGAATCTACTTAATTTAAATGGTAAAATTCTTCTATCCTACTGCTTTTCACCATTAAAAAAGCATTGCAAGGTGAGCGGTGGTTTAATAGACTTCCACAGACTAGTGATAATTATCTCTGAAAGAAGCATGATCATAACTTCACATGCCTGCTGCTTTCCCTCCTGCATGTTCTATTCGTTCTTCTATTGTTTTCCCTCTTCCCGTTCTCTTGGTGTGCAGTCTTGTGCATTCACTTTTCTGTCTGTTTGCACCAGTTCTTCCAGGCTTCCTTTGCAAAGAGATGTAAGAAATGCCCAAACACTACTAAAAAGGTGTTAGAATATCCTTTGAGGGACAAAACCTGACAAGACTGACCAGGCTTGCAAAAACCAGTTAAAGCCCAGATCACGACATGTGTCCATTGGAGGCAGATCACATTTTATTTTGATATTTATAAAAGAATGATTTCCCTCTTTACTAATCCTCTTTACACTACAGTGTGTGGCTGTGTTGGGAGCAATGTCCCACAAGTTAACTGAGATTCAGTTAGACAATTTTTTTCTTTAGGAAGAAAGATTATTTGATATTCTGGAATCTACTCACTAGCAACAGAAATCTGTCAATTTTTATTAATGTTGCCTTGTACAAGTACTGAATATCAAATTGGTCTGCTATGAATTTCTTTTTCTCCAGTGTATTTTAATTATTTATCTAATGCATTCTAATTAATAAGTTATCAGACTTTTGACATAGATTGTCTTTTCTCTTTGCAGTGAGATAGTGATTACCTGGTATCTATCCTTGACCCTTAAATGGCTGCTAAAGGTTTTAAAATAACATTGATAGTGTGTATTCTTGTATCTGGATTCAGAAAATTGTAAAGATGTGCCCAGGTTGTAACCTTTAAAATACATTTATTTTCCACTACTTGGACAATTGACTTTCAGATAGCCAAGACATACATCTTTATCACTTTCTTGGTTTAGTATCTTTAGATGGTCAATTTATTTTTGAAGAACTAATATTTAATGTAATGCCTAATTTATTAAAAGTCTTGAATGGTTTTGATTTCTATGCTCCAATGTCCTTAATTCTACTCCAAATGTCAAGGTGGTGCTTGCTTTGATGTTTATATATATATATATATATATATATATATATATAAAATCATATATATATACATATGTATATATACATATCTTAAAGATTTAGTACTTAAAAAGAGTCCAGAGGTTGTAATAATGACATTTGAATTTATATAATTTTTATAGCAATTTAAGTCCATCTTAGAAAATATACCTTCTTCCTGGATGTTTGTAGCCCTCAATTGTTCATTGAGTCATCAGTGGAAATATCAATATGCATCTTTTTCACACCTTGCTTTTTAGTCCATTCTTGGCCAAGCTGCACATTTTCGGTAGTTATTGTTCTTCTATCTTAATAAATTCCTGCTGGTGTTCCAGTTTTTGAGCTATTGGGGTTGTTAGGGTTATGCACAGTATTTAAAATATCTGTCCTAGATTCTAGGCATTTCTGATGTTCTCTGTGATGAAAGTAATGAATACAAATGCAAAGGGAAAGGAACAACCTGTTCCATATCATAGCGTATTTAATCTCAGTTTCGAGCTCTCAGGTCATTTTGCCCTTTTCACCACCTTGGCAAAGAAACAAGCTTTGCGGTTTCCTCTGTAAGGTCAGTGAGCTGAGATTACTGAAGGGAGTGAAGAGAATGTGTCCGGAACTGGGGCAACCCATGAGTCAAAGTCTCTTCATAATTCTTCCCAAATTTAGAACAATCAGGTGCTTCTGCTGATCACAGCTGTAACTACAGAATGGGTCGTTTTAGATCACCAAAAATAGCATATGGTGACTTTCCCTGGAAACCTCCGGGCAGTGAATGCCTCTTCTGGAGGCCTGGAGCTTTTCTGAAAAAGAAAAGAAAAGAAGAGAAGAAAAAAGAAAAGAAGAGAAGAAAAAAGAAAAAAAGAAAAAAAGAAGATGGAGAGGAGAGGAGAGGAGAGGAGAGGAGAGGA
>JAUBNY010000500.1:122168-132958 GCA_032275445.1 Crypturellus soui | reverse complement strand
GTTGTGACTTTCTCATCTTAATCTGTTAAGCAAAAATTGATTATATTCCCTGTAACTCCTAGTGATGCATTGGTGAGTGCAAGGGATGGAATAAGAAAGGAAAGTGGAAGCAGTTTTAAATTGGCAGATATTTAAAACTGCACAGGACTGAGTTTGGAAGTTTTACTGTGCATATAAATGTACAACTTTGCTCCATTCATTTACAGTGTTTCTCTCTGTTTCAGAGTAGATTGGAGGTGTGAAGTTCCAGTAGGAACCATAACCTAGATAGTGACATTAAAAGTAATTAGACCTTGATACCTTCCTCCTCATCCTCCATTCTGCTATTCACCTGCCTTTAAAAAAATATACAAAATCAGTTATGAATATTAACCTTTCTATTGCTACAGAGAAACCCAATGTGCAGCAGTGAATTAATAATTAAAATCAGGAAACTAAGAACCCAAACACTCATGGGATTCAGCAGTGATAATATTATTAAAATAGTCAATTTAAGAGTCAGAAATTTTCAAATAATTTAAATGTTAACTTTTAAGGTGACCTATAAAGATCAAATAACATATAAATCATCAGCCACTACAGCAACTTTTTGCATAATTAGAAGTTTATGATCAGTCTGTTTTTTTCTGTTTTTATATCTCTCCAGAAATAGCAAAGCCTGGTAAGCATAAGACAATTCTTAAGCATGGAGCACATGAATAAATGAGATTTGGACACTTGGAGTAATATCTACAACACAATCAAAGGACAAGAGGTGAGAGGGAACAAGATAGGTGATCAGATACTGAGCTCTGTGCAGTCACCATTAGGTTCTTACCTATAATCAGACTTACCTAAATATAAGAATACTTGGAGTACACTTGGAGCGTACATTGTATTATAGCCACTGGTATACTTGAACAAAAGGCATATAGGTCATATAAACACTTCTGAGAATTTTAGCCCAGTTCCAACCTATGACTTTTTTTTTTCCAATACAAAACAATTTGTTTGTTCCATTTGTGAATTTGGGCACATTTTCCTTATGTCTCGTAATTGTTCATGAAAGTGCCTTTGACTTTTCCCTGGAAAGGCGTTGTTTTCCAAGCCTTTCTGCTTTTCCTGTGGATCAGGTCCCTGGACTTTCATACCTTCGAAAAATCTCCTGTGGAACATGTCTGCCACAAAGTGGCTTCTCAGCAGGACTAATTAGTCCATGCAGACTAAGATTTCTTTATCCTTATTGTATACGTTTGACTTATTCAAAGTAAACGTATCCTGTTTGGCCTCAGGCAAAGCTTTCCTCTGCTCTGTCGCCTCTAACCCTGAAGGTGCCTGCGTGATATTTCCAAGTGTCTGCTCATACATATTTTTTTTAATTCTGATGTAGAGGTCACTATCAAAATGATAATTTTTGCTCTGTCTTCAATTTGCCAGCTGCTGCTGCTGCTTTGAATATCTGTTTGCACTGTAAGACAAGTAGAGGTGCTTCAGAAGACATCTAGGAAAACTGTGGAGCCCTGGAACTTCTCCATGAGAGTAACAGAGAGTTCTCTCATTTAGAGATCTCAATCTTAATAACAGAGAGTTGCTATTACTAATGATGACAAGCAAGGAAAGGTATTAAATCTTGAGCATCTAAGTAAAAACATGAGGCATGAACAGACTTCCATGCAGTGAATTTTATGCTGCATATGTTAAACAAGAAATTCTTTTATCTTCTCCCACAGCATCTGCTTCTGGGTACCCACAGAAACAAGAAACCAGAGGAGTCAGTACTTCAAGATGAAACTCTAAAGTGTTAATGAAGGTTTAAAAATTTAAGAATCTCTCTCTTCACTAGAGGTGGGGAAAAGTGCTTATTCACCAGGTAAAAGGTTTTTCTGCTGTCTTACACTGACCAAGTGGTCTTGCAGATTAAAAGTAACTGTCCATTTTCTGATCTGAGGTAGGTCCCTATTATCAGAGAAATGAGGACAAGCAGTGTGCAGTGTTTTGTCTGGAGCTTTCATAATTGGGACTCGGCCTGTGTGCTAGAGGTCCTTTTGATTTTCAGCACTCCAGGAAGCCAGCTTGACTTAAATCATAACATTGGAATTTAAATATGGGGTGGAAGGCAGGAGGGAAGAGAGAAGATAAACTTATTTCAAGTACTGTGATTTTTTTAATAAGAATTTATTATAGAGAAAAAAAGAAGAAAACTGCAAATTTTATTTTTTTTTCTCTCTCATCATCTATTCAGTTTATCTGCTGGTAAAATATTAGGTTTTAATAATCTCGCCTTTCAAATCTAAGGTGTGTTGTCTTTCTGTTTCCACTGCCATACCATGCTTGTTAATTATATATATTGCAGTAGCGTCCAGAAGCTGGTATCAAGACCAAAACTCTGTAATGAGTTTTTATGTCCAGTGACATATGAAGACATAACTTTTCTCTCTCCAGTCCCCAAATCTCAGCCCTTCACTGTCTTTTAGAGGTGTCTTGATATGCATTTTGCAATATTTATTATTTAGCTATTTTACCTCTCATCTGTTTCCACTTCAACCATTTGAGGTGCTTGAACTCTTATGGTTATGAGAACAAAGATGACATTTTATGAAGTGCTTAAAGGAAGAAAATAGCGTAATCCAAGAAAGAGATAGAAATCTTTTTTTTTTTTTTAATTTAATAAAAATTTTACAGGAGCCTTGAATTCTCTCTGCTGCCCTCATTCTTCTATGTGCCTCTATTACCTTGACTTAATCTTTCATTTCTTTCTTTTTTTCTGCATTGTATAGTTTCTTCTCAGCCTAGGAGTCTGCTATACCCTCATTTGTGTACAGCGTTTTTTCATTAATGCTAAGTATGTTTCTTCCCCTTGAGCTCTTTCATTTCGCTCTCCATTGCTCCCCCCGCCACTTGCCTGGGATTTTCAATCACCATTTCATAGCAGTGGTCTCTGAACTCCCCCATGCTCACAATGCTGTACCTGCCACAGAAAGCAAAACGCATTACTTGATTCATTTTAGAAATGATTTTACAATGCGTCAAGATAAAAAGGCCTGGGGATATAAACAAGCTCAGAAATATTTCAAGATCAGGTAGACATAATTAGAACACAGAATGTTGATTAGATTGTTTCATTTTGCAACACAGTGAGTTTAATCATGTTGGAAATTGGTTACAGGATTTCTTGTGGAGATTAGATATTTCTATCGTGTTTTAGTCTCCTTTAATTACACAAATAAATAGAGGTTGTTTATTTTTTGGCTTACATTTCTTCTGTCGGCGTGAAGATGGTAACTAGGCCTATTGTTCAGCAGCCACACTAAGTGCATCCAGCTTCCTTGCAGCACCCATTGGAAAAGGAGAGGTCGCTGCCCTTTTTCTTTCACAAAATGATTAGTCCATTATGGGCTTCCTGATTCCACCCTCTCTGTGATCAAAGTTCTTCTTTCTTCTGTTTGAAATCCCAGACAGCAAAGTAGAAGGCGCTGCCTCTGGTCCAGGCTGGCAGAAGCACTATTTAGGAAAGAAAGGAAGAGAGAATCTGAATGTCTGAAGTGCATGTAAGTGCTGGGCTCGAGTACAGCTCAGTGCACCAGCGGGGACCTGCACTAAAGCGGAGTCCTTCTGGTGCAACACAGTGGTCTATGGAGATGTCCTAGAAGTGGACGTGATAACTGCTCTTAGCTTTATATTTCCTTGCCTTCCCCACTGGCAGAGCTGGTCCTCCTGCTCTTCTGGACCTGGTGAGGTAGGCTAGAATATGTAAATAACTTATGGAAAAAAAACAGAAGAAAGCATCTCAATACATTACCTTCCCCAGGAGTATGAGGCTAATGTATGAGGTGAGCTTGATTTTTTTTTAATTAATAATATTTTAAAATCTGAAGTAAATATCCTGGACACAACAGATTTCATCAAGTCTCTGCATAACAAGCTTTCTCTTTCAATCTTAAAATATCGCAATCACATAGATATTTTCAATGTTCCCTCCTGTTTTCTAAACCCTTTACAAACACAATAGGATTTTTAAAAGATTTTATTTCTTACAACTATTATATAGAGAAGGTAAAACCAATTTCTTCATTTCCAGAAAGCTGAAACCTGAGGCAATTTCCAGATTGTTTCAATTGAAACTTTAATGAAGAATATACGCATTTTTCACTGAACAGGAAAAAAATGTAGAAGTGTATACATTGTTTAATTTACAGAGTAAATAATGGCTATAAATACAGTTGTGTTACTTTAAATATTTAAAGTATATTAAAGAAAGTAAATAACACTATGTTTTTCACTTCAGCAGTCGACAGCTGGCTGGCTTTAAATCTTTGTGGAAACAACATTTGTGGATGCTAGGAGCTTCCACTGTTCCATTTCAGCTAAAGGCAGGATTACTTGAGCTGTATTATATCCTCCATCTCATTTTCAGCTCTATTGCACCAATTATGCAGCCTGGAGGCTTATAGAGGCTTATATTGAGTTTCAGATAGATATAAGAAGGTAGTCTATATTCTCAGTGATAAAAATAGTCATTAATTACTGAGACTTGTAAACCGCTTAGCATCCTTCTTAATGTGGAACATCAGGCACTTCATTCTATAGCTAATCACCAAAAAAAAAAAAGAGAAGAAAAAAATACTTCATGAAGAATATGATCTTTCTTATTTGCAATTGACTGCTGGAGTTAGAGGGATCTACAGAAAAGGCTTAGCCACTTCAGTCTGAATTTGCTTTTCAAGGGCTGCATTGTTGGTGTCTATAAAATTGATTAGAGTGTTGATGCTGAAGGCAGCCTCTTCTGAGGTGTTCACCAGTGTAAGCAGACGCCTTCCTTAATCTGCACAATGGTGAGATTTCAGAGAAACAAAGCAGTTTTATCTAACTGAGAAAAATATTTCCAAGTAGGATGGTGCCTGACAGCAAGCTGACAAAAGCCATTTTCAACTTCCAAAAAGGATGAGGATGATAACAAAGACTTGTTCAGTTTTATGCCCACGTGAATAATGTGCCCAGCAGTCCAAATATTAAATGGCTAATTATTATTCATGTTTGTTCACTTCCATATGGTTGAAGACAGCCAATCAATAATAATTTAAAAACCCTATTCAAATCACATTTTAAACCCCTAGTCTTTATATTGTAAACCAGCCAGAACAGACCAAGGCCAACAGGCCTAGTGAGTAACTCCTGCTTTCATGATCTTTTCTAAGAACAAAACCTGTTAAAGTAAAAACTTTTCTAACCTATCTATTTTTAAAATTATTTTAACATTCTTTTTTTTTTCTTCTCTTTACTTTGCAAGGTGTCCATTTGCAGATTTCCCTTGATTTTCGTGAGATAGATAGATGATGTAAGCTCTGCAGCAAATGTTTTTAGGTCTTTTATGGCTTGCACTACCATAGTCTGCAAGTGCCTCTCAGTCTGCACGTTATTCATCCACGCAAGCAAATGCTTACGCAGTTGGAGAACAATACTCGTTCAGCTCAACCTGGGAACGGATGCACATGGAAACCGAAGATTTATCTATATATTTATCTATAATTGGACCTCAGTGTCTTAGGCCTCTGAGTTACATGTCTGGACCTCATGCCAATATGTGTAATGGTGAGGCTCTGGGACAAGTCTTTCTGCTCCCCGTGAGTTTCTGTGGTGATGACCCTGGGCTTGGCAGGCTGCAGGGACAAGGTCTGCCAGGTCACTGACTGGAGGGTAGAGCACACTGGGTTAGAGTAGGTAGAAGCGCATTTTTGTAAACAATAGTCTAGGTATTTCATAAAATTTGTTCAGCTTCTGGGGGGCAGGAAGAGTATGTAATTTAGCCAAAGGAAAGACCTTTTTTATTTTTTTTTGTTTGTTTTTTTTCCTCTAATGGATGATGGTATCTGGAGAGAATGGTATTTGGACTAAATACTGGAGTAATAAAAGGTACCGTCACTGCTAAATACTTTGTCACTTGCATCCTTAAATCACCATGATTACAAAAGCACTATTTGAACAATTGAGTTGGTTGATAATGGATTAACTGGCAATTTGTTCGAGTGAGTAAAAGAACCAAACTCCAATACCATTACTCATCCTTCAGCAATAAACAAAACAAAAATCCAAAACTCACCTGAGATGCAAACTTTGGAAAACTGAATTTCAGGCTAATTCCTTTGATCATCTTGATGGAAGTGAGTGTTGAATCACTGTGTTTGTTTTTCTTTCTATGCTGTACAAATGCTTATGTATTACAACAAACTCTGAGAATCCTATCTGTAAACTGTGTACTCAAGTGTATTTAGAAATCTCTTTCCCTCACCTGCCCCTTGGATCTTCCAAAGCAACCTAAAGTCTATGGACAAAAACATATTGTGATTTAATTCAAAGATACATGCCCCATCTTTGGCAATAGAGAGCCCGTTTATTTACAGGAAGCTAGATATGGGGGGAAAAACTATCCAAATATATCATTTTAACCTCCTTTTAAATTTTGTTATTCTCTCCCTCTTCTGCTTAACCATGGTGACAAGACCAGAATGGAGTTTGGATCATTTGTCTGTGTCTGTTAGGTTTGTACCTCTAGTATCTAAGAGATCTTGGTGATGAACCATGCAAGTACTGTGCAGAACTGCTGAATATCTGTGATCAGGCACAGACAGCTGAACCTGTGGGGCTGAAAAGTATCACACCGAGAACTGAACCGACGTAAGGTATTTCAGACTATTGACTGCCCTCAGTCAAGAGTATGCTTAGCATTTAAAGCAAGCAAAGAAAACCTTAGGGTGACCAAGTCTGATCTCTGCATCAATAGTGGTTTGCTATTCTATTTTTTTTTCTCAGAATATAATTTTATCTTTTTAATTTTATCTAGTATTTTCCATGACCTTCATATCTGTTGCAAGCAAACAATCAGTATTCATGGCATTTTCCATTAGATTTGTTTGCTATTATATATTGGTTCTAAAATTACAGGTCTAGCTTTAATATTTTTTTCCTTTCTGTTCTCAAAGTATTACAGATTGTCAAGAGTATGTATCCAAAATATTTGCAATGCTGCAGAAAGAATAAATGGGCTTATTAAAAAAAATCGCATCCTTATTTAATTCTCTCTTAATATTCCTTTATTTAATTTTGATAGAAAATGGGACAACCTGCAATGCAGACTTTATAGCTTTTATGCACTAATTTACTCTTGATTTTTTTTCCAATTTACAGCAACAAGATAATTGCACTGACTGTGTTATGGTGAGTGAAAAAATGATTAGGGTATGTTGCATCCCAGTGTTTTTGACAGCCTGATGAATTGCAACTTGAAATGTACAAGTCCTTTCATTGTAATTCTCTCTTGCTCATTAAAACTAAGAAGAAGGTTTAGGAATCTGGGGCTACTTTTCTTGGATGTTCCCAAGGAAGAGCAGAAATAAGCCTCTTGCACTGGTGACACATAGGTCCCATTCACATGCTCATAGTTGTAACCTAAGGGCCAATTTCTTCTTTCAGCTTCATCCTCATTTTCCATCCGAGACGAAGGAAAATGAGGATGGAGAGGATGAAGTGGCACCTCCAATATTTGTGGAATCAAATGACTTAGTATTCTCTGCTGGCTATCAAGCAAGTGCGAAGGACAGTAACTGACTTTGCAACAGTTATTCTCATGAGAGGCTAGCTCAGGAAAAGGAATTACATGTGTTTGCACCTGGCAGAGAGGATAATACCCAATCCAATAAACTTTATCTAATCTGACCATTAAATGAGCTCCACAGTTTAACTGAGGCCATTTGTCACCTGTTCAGCTGGTCTGGGAGCTGCTGTGTGCGTCTGCTCCATTGTGGTTTGCAGTGTGGTTCCTTATAGACACTGGGGGCACAGGGAGGGACAAGGTTTGCATGTCTGGGTTCTTTCATCAGAAGAGGGCTAGGATGTTGTTGAGCCCAATCTTATGTCTGGGGCTGCCGACATCCCCTAGTGTTCTGTCAGATTTGATTTAGTCACCAGGACCCAAGCAAGCAACGTCCCTGGTTGGGTATAAATTCTGCTGATAGGTTAAGCCCCGTACAGAGGCACAAGAAATAGAAAACTTGCATCAATATGCTCCTTTCTCTGTTCCCGAAAGTGTACCTGGATATACTTGGGATTCGGTAGAATTTTGTTCTTATTCATAATTTGGTCACCCCTTCAGCAGGGGTAGCAGAAAAGGAAAGTTCATACAAAAGCAGAGGAATGGGTCACTCACATAGAATCATAGAATACTTATGGTTGGAAAAGACCTTCAAATCATGAAGTCCAACTGCAAACCTATCAATCACCCTCATGGCTACTACATCATGTACCTAAGTGCCTCTTCTACACATTCCTTGAACACCGATAGAGACTGACTCCACCAGTACCCTGGGCAGCCTGTTCTGATGATTGACCACTCTTTCCATGTAGAATTTTTTCCTAATATCTAACCTCAACCTCTCCTGGCACAACTTGAGGTCATTTCCTCTTGTCCTATCAGTAATTACTTTGGGATTCTGGAAACAAAAGACTGTTCTTGTCAAGTGTTTAAACAGTATATACTTCTTTATTTCTGTATGGTAAAATAAGCGATGATAGTTCTGTCATGCACCCTTGTATCTGTGGATCTGACAAATCGCTTGTGTGATTTCATATACCTTGTGTCAGTCACATCTCCATAGGCACAAAGGAACTGATGAGAAGAATGGTAGTTCAATACAACAGAGTAAGAGGTGGACTATCATTCCAATAGATGAATGTCTCAATAAGATAATCTGATCTCTACAGTCTGAGTTTAACATGTACTGTATAGCAGCCAAAACAACCTTTCAGATTTAATAGGACAAACTCTTGACTTTGTGAAAGTTGCAGTTCACTGGGCATTATTCCAGCATCCATTTCCAATTCTGAAATGACTTTCAGAATAAAACCATGTTTTGCATCTCTATCTTTTTTGTTGTTGCTTGTTTTTTAACTAAGATTACACCGCATCCATTATACTCTCAAAATTTAAGGCCAAGTAAATGTGACTTTTGTCTCTCATTTTATTATCACTGATAACAGAGTTATGGTTATAAAGGTAGTGTTCACTGGTAGATTTTCACATTATGTAGTAGTGTGAGAACTGTCTGAGCACAAGAGACTTTAAAGTCGGTAATGTATCTTTTCTCTTGGCAGAAACAACATGCATTTCTGCACTTTTATGGCAACAGACTCTGAGAGTTCTAGCAATGAAGTAGAGACTCCTAGGTTACTTTTAAAAATGTCCTGTGAAAAAATTATTTGTCTGCCAAAGTTGTCTGTCTACAGTGCCAGCATAGTAATTGGAAACCAAATTAAGATGTGCTTAGAAGGTTGCATCTCTTAATCAACGTGCAGTATTTAAAGTCTAGTAAGAGGTTATGGAGCTGAATGAACTAAACAGTTTTAAAAACTGTTAAAAAAATTGACATGAAGCAGACTGACGGAGCAAGTCTGTAACAGAATTCTTTGTATTTTGACCTGATGATTGTCAACCATTGTGCTTTAAGTTCTATTTAAAGACTGTCAAATACCTGAAAAAAAATGATTCTCAAATATTTGGTGTAATTTAGAACGTGAGACAGCTAACCACATTTTCCTTTTTTATGTGTTTCTCTTCACAAATATTTTTGGGAGTAAAATTTCATTTGTACAGAAGTCTGAGAGATGGATTTTTCAGTCTGTAAGTTGAAATCTGTTTCACAGTAAACCAAACCCATTTCAGGTAAAAGTGGAAGTAATTGATTTCTGATTCTGCAATTTAATTTGCCAAAGGCTTTTCTCTCCCTCATTCCCTCTCTCTCTTTCCCCCACTACCTTTCAGTCTTTCCCGCAGTACCACTTCATTCTTCATTCAAGGTAAAACATGAACTAAAAATGGACAGTGAGATCCAGATCCTTGATGTTTTCACCACCACCATCATACAGCTTCATGTATCTAGGCAATTTAATGTCTCCAATAATGAGACAACATCTATAATATTTATAATACTATAATATTATATATCTATTATTTAGAGTATTTTAGAATAATCCAGTCTGTCCACTATATTCTTTTCAGACAGAACTATTTTGATGGACTGATGAAGACATGGTGTTCATAGCAATGTGAATCTTGCCCTTGAATATCTATGTGAGATCTATGAGGAACTGTTTAAGGAAATTCCTTCACTCCTGAGGCCGTAAGAATGCTATATCAAAAAAGAATCTTTTTTTTTGTCTTTTTTAGTCAAGCAAGGGTTCATTGAAATAAATCCTGCCAGAGGATAAAGATACTATCTTCAGTAAAAGATACTATCTTATGCAAGATATTGTCTTATGCCTCTATGTATTTATCTCTTTTCAAGGATGGCTGTTGGGAGAGTTAATTTGACAATGACAATGCTGATGAATGGTGGTGAGTAGTAGGTCTCCAGTACGACTATATTCTCTCAGCTTATACAGACAACTCCTATGCAGTGCTCCTTCAGCACTGTCTGTGGCTGTGTCTCAAATTCCAGACCCTGAGCCCCAAGGACCAACATGTCACAAATGAGTAAGAAATTATAAACCAGTTTAGGAATGGACCAAAAAATCCAGTCGTTGTCCAGGCACAGACCTGGCCATGCAGACAGGACAGGAGCCCCACCTTGGTAAGTTCATGCATGGAGATGGCCTGGAGCTGTGTGATGAGACACTGTGGGTGCTCCCTGTGTGGGCAGTCTGGGCTAAGTTGCTCTCTCAGCGGGATTAGAGGACAAGCCAGCATTAAACAGAAACTTCTCTTGCACAAGGGGTTTTACAGCTGATCCGTTCACCAGGTATACCCATTGAAATATTATACT
>JAUBNY010000500.1:92972-113900 GCA_032275445.1 Crypturellus soui | reverse complement strand
AGAGGAGAGGAGAGGAGAGGAGAGGAGAGGAGAGGAGAGGAGAGGAGAGGAGAGGAGAGGAGAGGAAAAAAGAACTCTATTAACTCTTAGTTTACTCAATTGCTGTTGGTTTTAGTTGGTCTGGGTGGGATGGAGGCAAAGTGACTATTCCTGTCTCCAGACAACATAAGTCAAATGCCAAAATATACTGCTATTTATTGCTCTATGTTGCTGTTATTTAAGAAATAGCTACAGGAAAAGACAAGTACTTGTCCTTTCTAAAGTAGGGTTGCATTTTAGAAAGATTCTGCTTGAAATACTCACTTTTAGCTTAATTATCCATAGACAGGCAGTAACTACCCAGACGAGGATTCACATTGTCTTTGGGCTATCAATTTTTTTTGTGAATAAAGTGGGCAGCATGTAAAACATATGAAAGGGAAGAAAAAGAAGGAAAAACAAAGCAGGAAAACAAAGTTTGGAAAAGAAGGATAAAACAAAAACAAGTCTTTTTAAAAATGATTACTATTATAATTCGATAGCACTGGAAAAACATACATATTAAAAACATGAGTAGAATAACCATGTTTGTGACAGTGGGTAGCCTGTTCTTCTAGGTAATATGGAATCACGTGGAAAAATGATTTATATGAAAACAAATATAAACTAGAATTGGAGAGCACAGGAAAGACAACTCTAAGTGATTTAAGAAACATTTTATATATAGTCTTGTTACTGAAAACTTTTCCAACTTTACTTCCTTTCCAGCTCCATTGGGGAGGATTTTTTTTTTCTTCTTTAAAACTGTAAAATGCAAAATTTTATGGGTTTGTTCCTCTGAAGTGACTTTTTCTATTTATATCGTCTGTTTTGGGGAAAGGAAAACACCTTAAATACAAGGTGTGATTAAGGGCAAAGACTTTATCTTCAAAGTTTCCTGGGGGAAATTTATCCTGTCAATGTCAGCGTAAGTTAAGCGGCTAAATTACTTGTGGCCCTAATTTTCCTTTTCTAGATCTGTATTAAATTAAATATTTCTGCCTTTTCTCTTTTAGGTACTGATATGATTATATCAAAATTACTCAGTGGGTGTACCTATTTCTTCCCTGATTTAGGTTACTCACTTTTTTTTTTCTTTTACTTTCTTTTTTCTTTTACTTCAGGTCATTTAAATACACAATTCCCACATTTCAAAATGTTCAGCAAGGAATACAAATATGTTTCAGAAAACCTGCTACATGTAAGTGAGATTTGGACCAGTATATTCTCTGAGACACAGTGCTTATTATAAATACGTCAGCTGTATCCAACAGCATTCAAAACAGGTAACCTCTGTTTTTTGAGTTCAAGATGAGTCATCTTAGTAAACAAAATCTCCTTGTTCATATATTTTTTAGTGAATAAGAATGTTTGTGCTATGTAAGAAAATATGTTCAAAATATTTTCATTTCAGAGACCTGAAAGGAAAACTGTTGTCAAAATGCAGTAGAGTTGCAAGACAGGCGAATATAGGAGGGAACTGAGGCACACTGACTGAGAGTATCCCAAAAGGCAATATGTTTAACACTTTTGAAGGATGATCATTTAACATCTAGCCTTCGAGGTTGTCTTTCTGCTCCTGCTTCAGTTAAAGTTGCTCAAGAGAGAGGGATAAAAGCAGACAAAATAAAGGGATCATAGGTTTTGGTTGATTCCATGGATTCAGAGAAGCTTGTTAGAGCAAACAGACACTACTCTCCAATACCTCC
This sequence comes from Crypturellus soui, assembly GCA_032275445.1. Classification (NCBI taxonomy): domain Eukaryota; kingdom Metazoa; phylum Chordata; class Aves; order Tinamiformes; family Tinamidae; genus Crypturellus; species Crypturellus soui. Next base: position 112,173 of record JAUBNY010000500.1, on the reverse strand, counting down.
ACAATAAAATTTTGCTATCAGCAAGAATCCATATTTTTAATAAAAAATAAACCAAGAATGATTAGTCAGATATATTAAAATAAATCTTGGAGTGTGGAGGGAAGAACATATAACTGCTAAAGAAATAAATCTGTAGTATAAATGTATTTAATGCCAGTTGAAATAATGCTGGTTTTAAAGTACTGTACCAACTTAAATTTAATGTCTAACCAAACTATTGTAGTAAGTAGTAGTGTAGTAAGTATTTGAAACAGGAGTATAAAAAAATAAATAGAGAGAGAGAGGACTAAGGTATGATAAAAATTGTGTTTATGAGTTGAGATCTGCTTTAATGGAATGTTCAACATAGGAGAACAATCAGAATATGAGAATGTGAGAATACTGGAGATGTGTTGGTTAATGTGCATCTTGCATCTGCAAAGGCAGAGCAATAACTATAGCAATAACTATAGTTCACTTAAGGAGAGTTCTGTTTCAAACTATCTGATGCAACTACTAAATTTTCTGCTAGATATAGATTCCAGGTTACAGGTCAGATTTCTCAGATTTGTCACAAGTTTTAGGATTTAGTGATTTATTATAATGAATTATTATTTTATGAATTATTATTTATAAGTTATTATTTTAACCATCTACCGCAGTGATAAGCAACACAGACTTTATATTTTGAGTAATATAAATGTTGAAATGGGAAACTAAAAACTGAGTGAGAATCTGCCTATAGCTCCTTTGTATTTATGCTACGAAAGATGTCTACAGTGAGATAAAATGACAAAAATAAAGATATTTTCCACTGAACTATATGTTCATCACTGAACAGCAGTTACCTTAGTTCTTTAATCAAGGAAATTCATGTCTTTGGTGGGATGGATTGCCCCAAAAGGTGTCTATTTAGTTTCAAAGACTAGAGGGAGAAAACTAGGCTTTAATGTGGTGTTTCTCTGAAGGCATCCAGGACTATATTATCTATTATTCTGACAAGAAAATCTTTCTTTGCCCCTCCTGCCATGATGAACTGATGAAACATTGGCATCCTGTATTCTGCCCCTTCTCCTCTGCAAATCCAGGTATAAAGCCGTGGTCAGACATAAGCACAGAATGCCCCATCATGAGTATTTTCATAGACAGGTAGATACCATCTAGACATCTCTCCAGTGCTATTTAATTTACCCTAGAATCAGAATTGTCTGAGGTGACTTAAAGAACATCTTCATCCTATCCATCCTTAGATTTCACCCTAAGGCCGTGAGCTCTGCTTTTAAAATTGCATAGAATCTAATCTGCTGACATTTTAATGTGTAAAATGAATTCACAGATTCTTGATTAATAATAAAAATGATTTGCCTAAAAAGGGTGCACCTACTTTTCTGAGACTTTAAGCAATACTTCCTACATAAATGTGGGGGCTCCTTGCTTTCCTAAACCCTGGCAGCTTTGAGAGTTATCTGAAGGCATCAAGCCAAACAGTTGCAAACTAAGCCTCTTGATTCATCTGTGCATCCAAGATGTTTTGAATGCTGTCCTCCCATTTTTTTCCTGAAGTGATCTATGCTTGCATGAAAAGAGTTGGTAGAGTGGAAAATTTGGTGGATTTGGTGGTCAGTATAGAGATGACAGTGAAGTAGGTTCCAGTTGCAGCCTTGCCATGGAATAATACTGGAAAAATTAGAGATGTTACAGATCCTCTGTGCCTCAGTTTGTTTATTTAATATTACTTTATATTGCCTTTTGCAGCAATGCAACTGAGCCTTATCAATGGAGCAAATAGTTAAAAGCTAAAGGTCAGTTTGAAGTGAATAATGATAAAGCATTTTATTGAAGAGATTCTTGATATCATTCACTCTAATGCTTAAGCTTTCTTTCATTAATGTTTTGTAGGTTCCTAAGACTTTTGGGTATAAGATGCTTCAGAACTGTAAGTTACTGATCTACTCATTCTGTTCCATGTGGGGGTGCTCTGACACTTCATCAAAAGTAAAAGGAAGGCAGTTCCATTAAAAGTATCCTTTTGGCTTTTGAATGCTCAGCATATGAAATGAAAGATACCCTTGTAGCTTAATGAACTTGTATTGGAGCCACCTTGTGTGAGATAGATAAGATTTTTCTCTGGTTTTGTTGCAGATGGATGATCGTTAGCTGCCTTGGAGCCTGGTAACAATGGCAAGTTAAAAGTAAAGATGTTAGCTGAGAGCAGACCACCATTTCACATTGATCTCAGAGTTGCTTAGGCTACAATGTGCTACGGGTGCAAGCGGACTGAAAGATTCCAGCAGTAGTGTTGTTCCCATTAATCACTCTGACAGTGATACTGGAAATGATGATCCTCATCAAGGAAGTGATTAGCCTGCATTCAGTGAGTCTGTACCTTCTTTTATTGAGTTCACAGGCAGCTGAGAATGGGCTAAAAGGTAGCTGGTAACAGTATATTTGCAGTACAGCAGGAGTAAGCACACTTTTATCCCCTTTACTTTTAAATTGCAATTAATTTCAGCAATTACTCTTTTTCCTTTCTAGTATATTGCTTGGATACCACTAAGGCCACTATCAATGCTTCAATAACAACATCTATTAATTGGAATTTTACTGCATAACTCCAACTGTAGCTCCATAATCCCACTGCTTCCTGACATGGAGGGGGCACTGTTGGAGCAAGACTGAATGATATAGGGAGGAATGGTACTGGTTGTTCGGGAGAGAGGGGTTTGAAACCAGAGCTGAGGAAAAGAGTATCTCTGAAGCCTCTTAAGATGCCATCTCCAGGGGGCAAAATGTACTCAAAAGTAGACTACAAATTTGCAGCCTCTGTATAAGTTGAGCATCATTTTAAGTTAGTATTCCTGTGACAGAGGGGGTCATGCATGCATTCAGTCTATGCTCCGTGATAACCAGCCAAGATCCAAAAGCTATAGAATGACTTTAATGCAGGGCTGACCATGAGATAAGCCATGTGAGAAAGACTGCATTTTAATTTGGATAAAACTGCACACCACAGTGGATTCCAGACTAGAGCTGTCCCAATTGCAGTAGATGAAGATTTGCAAGCCATTACAGCTAGTACCCACTGGGAATTCCTCGTGTTCTGCTAACTGACTACACTGGTAAGAGTAAAGGGGGTAAAACTCCAGCCCATGGAGTTATAAAACAATTAAAAAACAACAGTGTCTTCACTGAAAAGTAACAGAAACAAGTATTTAATTTCAATTCTTATTTGTCATAGACTCTAATTTGCTACTGCTAAAATAATACTTACTTTTTGCTCTTGCATATAAAAAAATTCTACCTGTTTTACTCTTTTATTTTTATCTTTTTAACCCATTTTTATTCGAAGTTATTAGGATGGGCAAAAGTTGCACTATTTTCCTAATAATGGTTGAAGACATAGGTTAAAGTTTTCATTCTGAACAGCATGCAATACAGAGGAAAATCCATGGAGAGAATATGGGATTTTCACATCTTATTCAAAAGGCTTTTAAGGTCAGTATAGACTATTTTGATCAGAGTTTGATCTTCTGTCTACAAAATGTACCACAAAACTTAACTTGTCAAAGGAGCTTATTCTTCTTTTCCTTGGTGCCTTAGCTCACATTGACTAGCTTGCTGTGAATATTCAAGATGTGACAGACTGCAAGGAAAAAGTTCTCAAATTTAGAGACTGCGGCCATCGAATCGAATGGATAAATAGCTAGAATCTAATAAGATATTTTCAGGGGAATCGATTGCCACCTTATTATTGTTCATTTCCATCCTGTGTGCACATGCTTCCCTTTCATCTCCAGTGCTGGAGCACTTAACTAAGAATGAAACCGTTTGGAAATCTCTTTCCAAAGAGATTTTTTTTCCCATACTTCAGACATTTCACTTGAGCCCTACACTGAGCTTTAAAGACATGGTCCTTTTGGGAGTACTTGCAACTACATTTTTTTTTTCAAATAACAAGAAAGGATATGGAGCACAGAATAGGCAGTCACTATCACTGGCTTCCAAGTGTCCATTATTTTCCCAGTTTTCTGCAAATAAACAATACAAAATAACAAGTAATATTGATTTTATAGATGTCATAAAGGCAGTATATTGACTAGATCAAGGTTTGCAATTGAGGTCCTTCTAGTCCAATAGTTTCTAAAGCTACCTATATTACCAATGATTCTTTTATAACATTATTATAGTTTAGTGCTTCCTATCCTAAAGGGTTTGGGGAAACACCTGAGAAGAAATACTGTATTAAGTCAGATTAGGTAGGAGAGTTTTCGTATTACTTATTTAGCATTCTGTTTGGACTTTAGTATTCCAAATGGGGGCAAAAATCATTTGGATAAGCCTTTTTACCTTTTCAAGTGTACTTCAGGGAATTGTCTGTAATAGAACATGACACAATAGTGAAATAGAACAAGTACCTTAGGCTAAAAGCTATAGGTATATCTAAGTACAAGTAACTGAGTTACATCCTGGTCAAGCCCAATTATGCTGACACCTGAGGAAAGATTATCAGGCTAGCTTTGACAGCATTAGAATGGATTGACAGCTTTTATGTCTATTTAAGGCCTACAGCAGATATGACCCAGTTTACAGGAATGCCCAAGCTAACTATATTAGCATTTCACATCTGCATGCGGAAAACAAGCAGATCCCCTTAACTAATCAAATTAGCACTGTTGACAGCCTTTTCTGTACCTCCAGGATTTTCAGCATTGTTGCTATGCCAGGGGGATTGCATGTGGGGGCTCATGATAGCACACAAATCAGGCTTTCCTTTGGCTTGTCAAGAATGTGGTAGATTACTCTCACAATTTCCTGTTTCAGCTGCTCTGTACTTGCAGAGAACTTCTCCAACAGCTAACTGCTATATTTAAGCAGCCACAAGAAACTGATTTATCTGTCAGTGCAGGAGAATGTGCTTTGCAAAGCATTAAGCTACATATCTGGGTCGCACACTATCACATCAGGCAACGGTATGCAATTCAGTCAGGAATTAGACAGCCATCAAATGTTGGGTTTTGGAAACAGAAAGAATCTTGAAAACAGCAGGGAAGGAGTGTTCTTTGGGATAAAAATCACCATATGCTAAGCTTCTCTTTTGCCACAAGCCAGACAGTCATACTTTAAATAATGTCTTCCGGACTAAAATCGATTGGTCTCTCTATTCCACATTTTTTAATGAAGAAAAAAAAAAAAAGGTAAGCACTTTTGGATTGGTTGAAATCTTCTGGACAGCAATAACAGGAGAAGGTTATCTCCTACTTTCTAAACTTTCCTAGCCTGTGTGCATTATTATTCTATTTGGAAAAGGAACTTGGGGTCCAATTTTCCCTATAAAAGTAGCATAGTGATCTCTATGGTAAAAAGGGAACAGAGAAAAGCAGTCTTTTTTTCTACTGTGGTAGACCGAGACAGACAAGGTTGTTTTCAGGCTAACAGAAGTCATGTATTTCAAATCTTCATCCACATCTGCTGCATTAAGGAAGATGCTCCCTAAGACTTTGTTGGAGATGTTGAAGAAAGACCAGGACTAAGCTAAAAATATGAATAAATGAGAAATAAGTTAAGCCATATGTATTCATTATTGGCTGATACACAATAATTTTGTTAAGGTATGACAAAATAACTCTTAGCAGGGCAAGGAGAGGCAGAGCAGTCAGTATTACTGAATCCTTCTAACTCAGTTTCAGAAAAATCCCACACAGATGCCATACCTAAATTGCAGTCTTAGGTTTCTGGTTTTCAAATAAAACTATACAAATCCATGCCCTGTCTTTGGTTTGCTGAGAAACTGCTGCTCATGGGGCAGGCGATGTGACTGAGCAGGGTTCAAAGATGAAGTAATGATGATGCAACGCAAAGAACAGAAGCAGAGGGAACCCATGACTTTACCTTTCGTGATCTTGCAGCAGCATGAAAGCAGCGACAGCACCAACTTGGTCAGAGCACAGCCATCTGTCTAAGAACATTGGGACAAGATTGGCTCCTAAACTGCAGAAGCTGATATAGGCTCACTATACTGCAGCGCTTTCCTGACACAGCCAGGTCTAGTGCCTGTGTGTACCCTGGATGCCGCACACTTGGGAGCAATACATGGATCACAACCACGGGTCCCCAGAAGGTGGGTAGAATAGGAAGAGTATGGAGTCTGAGACCAATAGGCATGAGAAAAAAAGTATAAGAACTGCCATTGTAACAGAAGTTAAAAGGGGCCAAGGATTACTGTTTTATATTGTCATTCTGTTAGCTTTTCTCTGATTTTCTATAATATAGCAGATGGTTCTAGCTATTTAATAGCTCTGTAGCTATGATGTAAGTTTTTAGCTTTTGTGGTACCCTAATATAAAACACTAGGATTCAGAGATGAAAAAAAAAAAAAATGGATCATGGTTTATTGGATTGTTTCCTTTAACAATAAAGGTTGTTTATTTATTTTTTTAATTATTATTATTTTTAATGTTTGTGTTAAACTATTCTATTAGCTTGGAAATAAAGTAGCTAGTTGGAAAGGTTTTACTTATTTTTCCCTATGAGCTCCTAAAATAGATTGATATGTATAGAATTATTTTAGAAAAAAGGACAAACGAAGAGAGTGAGTGAGAGGAAGAGAAAAAGGCAGGCAAGGAGGGAAGGAAAGGAATGTAGAGAGAGATTCTGCATGATTATTTTCAGGAATTCACTTTAATTATTTTCTCTAATGGCAATGAAATGGCAGTGAACTATGCTTAGCAGACACAAATTAAAAACTCTATTTCCTAAATTCAAGGAAGGTCACAAAGGCTTTGTTTGGAAGGCCTTGCAAGGAAATTGCTCTTCACTTCCATTCCCCCCCTTTTTTTTCCCATTAATCTGATACGTGGCCAGTCTAGCAGCCTTCTGTTTGGAAATAGCACTGTCTAATTCATGGCAATGTTGTGTCAAGCTTGTTGGTTCTAAAGTGGCTCATTAGTTATCGCTCTATTTCAGTAAACACACTCACATTCTGAACATTATTACAGCCTTGTAATGGAATTTTTGACTCAGCTGAAGCTTGCTTTTTTTGCAAGACCTAGTTTTCTGAATGTAGTCCAAGACTCATTAACACTATTTAATATTGTGAGGGTTTGTAATCTAGTCAAGGGCAAAACAGATTAAGGCAAATTGATGTTATTCATCTGAACAGCAAACACAAGAGTGTACCTATTTAAATCTTAGATGTATTCCAAGATTTAAAAGAAAAATCTAATTTCAGGGATACAACTTTGTTTTGGTAAACGTAATTCACCTTTGTACAGCCAGCTGTGCAATGATTTAAATGGTGAAGCAATACATGCACACTGCATTCAGAAGATGGTATCTGATTTGAAGTTATTCAAGTAATTGCAGACATTATAAAGATTCAGATAGTATTTTTGAGTCAATGTGCCAGGAGCATCAAAATTTTAATATAGAGAAATCCAAATTCCTTTACGTGACATGAAATATAATATATACTTATTTATATTTTGGTAGTTTAAAATCACTGAATGATGGGAAAAGGGAGATCACTGTGCATATAATATACAAAATAAGCCTACATTCATATTGTTATGGAGACCTTATGTATGTGGAGACCTAAGACCATGGTTATAAGAACTGTAAAAAACAAAATGAAAGCAAAAATGTTTCAAATTGCAAAACCTCACTTCAGATTCTTGGCTTCTGTCAGCATGCAACACTTCAACTCATACAGTCTTATAACACAGCAAATGTCCTCATCATGGTGAAGAAAAAAGGTATTCACATCCTGTTGTTCTGAGAGCAGAACTTTTCCGCAGGCATATTGCCAAAATAACATTGACCTTAAAGGATTCACACATCTCATTTTCGTAACATCTTACATTTGCCTCAGCAAAACTCTAAGCTAGAATCAGCTTGTGGAAAAGCTTGGATAGAGAACTTCACATTTTTCCAGTGCCATTATTCAGAAATGTAAAAATCTTCATCTGGCATTATGCATTGATACCTATCGGACCTACTGGCCTGGTCTGTTGCTGAGAATTTTAAAGATATAGTTAAGATTTACTTGTACATTTTAAACCTCTCATCCAAATTCTGAAGATTAAACAATGCAAAATATTTTTTCACTAACGTAGTAAGTATATCTTTTTGCATTCTGATTTTATGTGAGATAGATACAAACTGAAAGTTTTCAGTTAACCTGGATTTAACTGTTCCTCTTTATAAGCATTTTGTGGTTAGTAACTTCATAGAAAATGATATCAGTCTGGAGTCAACTCTTAAATCTGTTCCAGGGGCAAAGTTAAAAACTCTCTTTTTGATCATGGTGGAGTTATTAGTTTAAAAATAATAGTATGATACCTACTCTGGGAAAATGTGATGATTTTAAGCAACACTTTGAGTGGTTCTATACTGTTCTGGCAAAATTAGGTACCTAACTTGAATAATATGCTTCTAGGAAGGGATTGCAGGGTAGACGACCCACTTGAGTCAACTATTTCTATGATAAAATTAATATGAGGTATTGTAACCCTAGCTCAGTGTTTGGTGTAATTATGTGATTAGAAGACCTTGTGCAGTGATACTGTACTTGTAATTTTCATTCAGTTTCATCCATTTTCTGTGATGCTTAGAGTATACAGCTCTCAAGTTGAAATCATGCTTATATTGTACTTATATAGGTGACCATAGACTATTGTATTACCAATATCATTGCACATACTTATAGACCATGGGAAAACAGGCCTACAACAAAAACCGACTGATAATTTGACTAGCCGGGATAATAGTGCCTCAAATGGTATAAGGAAAAAAAAATCACATGTATGCACAAATATCTTCAAATATCTTAAAATATTTTTTTTCATAGAAGTGAAGTGTTTAAACTACTTTCACTCAGATATATTTTGCCCTGGAGTCCTACAAAAGAAATTGAGGAATTGACTGGAATTTTTTTTACTGGATCATGTTGTAAGAATTTGTATGGCTTATTTTGTTGTTTAATCCATTGTGTGGAAATGCTTTAATATTATTAAAAGAAGGACCAAAACAAAGGAACTTGTGTCATTAGCAAACAGAAAAAAAGATGCTAGTTCCATTAAAGAATCTCAATTCCAGGTTAAAGCCAAACCATACAGAAAGGTGATTAGAAGTGCATTTAAAGCTTTACTGTGCATTTCTTTAGTGTAGGCCTCTCAATGGAAGGGGATGGTTTTTCTTCCAGTTAGTTCTCATGGACTTTCAGTCTTACATATGCCCTGCCAGTTGATGGTTTTACCTGCTGCATCTGTGGCCGAAAGACAGAAGAATCAGCCTGGAGGCTGGTCTGTGAGGTCTTCAGAGCCACAACGCAGCCTGCTGCTCTTTCCAGAATGTTACCACGCGTGGAGAATCCAGCAGCAAGGGTGAAGAACAGCTTTGCTGTGGAGTTGGGTGGTGAAAAGCCAGGCTTCTTTTCAGCGCTCTGGCACTCCCGGGGTCTCCTGACAAGCAGACAAGCCTGCTCCACTGTTTTCTTCCTGAATTAAGGATTTTGTCCCAGAAACCTCATTTCTGTGAAATGGGATTAGCTAAAGACATTTCTCTTGGAGAATGTTATTTGAGGTGGGAAGAGTCACTTAGGGAAATAATTTCAAATTGTTAAATACACCCAACTTTGCTAAATTTTAACATTGTATACCTTCAGAGATAGGCCTACAATCTTCCTACTATACAAGTGGCTTTTAAACGTGTGATCAGAGTTATTTTCAAGACTAATTTTGCCAGGAAAATGCTGGAAATTTGGCTTTTGAAAATGTAGACACAGATGAGTTATGGTCTTCCCTAGCGCTCGTATGCTGTTCTAACTTCAAATAATTCCAATGCTTGAACCTTGCTGCAGAGTTTCAAAGAATTATGAGGCCTCTAGGTCTGCAAAGCATGCTTATTTTAGGGGACTTAGGGAAACAAGTGGAGTAAGAAGTAAGATTTAAATAGGCTGTTGAAGGGTAAATAAACCTCCAAGTAATTACTGACTTCAGATTCTTGTTTTATTATCTCCACTGAGACACACTTCTAAGTTAAAAAAATACTATTTTTCCTGATACCCATTTATTCCTTTTTAAATCCTGCCTGTTTGTGTAATCTTTACATATGGCTCAGATTTGATTTTCACAAAAATAAAAATACTTTGTTTTGAAAATTGCATAATTGAGCATTCCAGTTACAAGTGATATTTTTGTGACAAAACAAGTTAATCTGGGGGAAGTATTACTAAAGGCTCCAGATCACTCTGAGCATCCGTAAGTGGAAAAATAAATACTGAACCAATGAGATCAGAGTGATAGGTTCTTCTATTTATTTTTTCATTTATTGTTGCATCAGTGCAGATGAGTTAACTATCCAGCACCTCAGTGATAACTGGGGAACATTTTTGTCAGTGCTTCGAACTAAGTAGCTATTTTGCCTTCATCTCTGCCCTAGCAGCTCCTGCACAGTAGGACGAGTTTACCGCAAATGTGCTTCCTCTGTCAGTTTACTTACCAGAGTTATTCTGAAACTATTATATTGTAGGGGAAGGCAAGAAACAGAAGGTGATGGATAGGAGGAGGAGGAGTGATTGTAGCATTATGTTGTTTGGTGTCAGATCAGGGTGGTGGTGGGAACAAGGAATAGGAAATAATGTGTAGAACAAGAAGTGATTATAGTATTATGCTGTTTGCTGTGATCTGAGGGATACTTTTGATGCCTTAATAGCATAGACCACTCAACTGGAGAAACAAACCTTTTTAGACTCAAGTCCTACAAAAAGTTATATGTATTCTAAACTTGGATTGGAGCCATACATTTTAATTTCCTTTCTGACCTATGTATATCGGGGTGCATCCATATATGTTCATTATTAATTTTATTACCTATTATTTTGTTATGTATAAACATCAAAGGGTGGAGAGGAAAATGGGGTAGTAAAAATTACTTTTGGCCATAACTCTTATGCAGAGTTATATCTATATCCTATGCCCTATGATAAAACAGTGCCTTTACTTGTAGCAGGAGTTATAGACTGAAATACTCCTTATTCTGTATGGTGTAATTCTGTATGTGTAATTACTCCAGTAGTGACAAGGTTAACTCTACTCTGGTTTGTGGCAGTATTCTTGTAAGTATCTCTCAGTACATCAAAGCAGATGTGCCAGGGCTGTGACTCAACTTCCTTTGCAAATATTTACAGGAGTATATCAAGCCCAGTGAATTATAGCTACTAAATTGCTAGGAATGTACTCATGAAAACAAATTCTGTTTGTATATAAAAGAAGGCACAATCATTCTTTAAACTGTACAATAAATCTTGCAGCTCTGAAAAGGTTGAAAGTCATTTGCATTTGCAGAGATAATGAAATGCATCTTAATAGACTTAAATGTTTAGCTTTGTTAACAAAGAACAGCAGGATATAACCATTTTATGTGTGTGATCAGGTGGGTTTTGTGAAATTAAGATTTGGTTCTGCAGTTAGATCCTGCTTATTGCCAAAACTCTTATTTCTTTGTGGCAGCAAATAATGCAGTAGACTTGCAGACAAGTAAAGCAGTAGAGCTATTATCTTATGGAAGTAAACAAGTCATTTGTTTAGTCAGCAAATGTATGCTTAATAAACAGAACACATTACTATAACATTTTCAGAATTGCTGTTGGCTTGATTAGTAAAATAGTCTCTTTAAAAAAAATCTTTGAACTTAGGAACAATAAAATATAATAGAATCAGTATCCCAAGGGGGTTTGCATGATAGCGTAGAATTATGAGAAGCTGGTTTTGCCCCAGCAACTCTACCCAAAGGCAACTTTTAAGAAATAGCTCATGTTAGAGAACATGTAATTTCTTTACTTCTTCTCTTAAAAAAAAATTAAATAAAAAAAAGGTTTTGAGAGAAAGGCTAATTTCACGTGCAGTTTTGTGGACTTACAGTGCAATCCATTCCTATTAAAAATGATACCATAGTATAATAAGGTCTGAATAGTATTTCTGAAGCAATATTCAGTGTTCTTATTTATCAGGGTTAACTGATGTCCCAAGTGAAGATTTCTCTTCCTTGTAGAGAGCTTCTTCTGTGTGAACTACTGAGCTACAAGATTGTTAGCAAAATGGTTTTCCATTGTCTAAGCGGAATTTCTAGGTATATTTCTCCTGTCAATTGATGGAGAATCTAAATAGCAGGACAGAGTGAAAATAAATGCCCTTCATATCTCAGAGAACATCTCATTTGTACCCCTTATCTACATTTCCATCATTGTATATGAGTACAGCAGTACTTAGAGACTATGCACCTAGAGGACAGGAATGAAGCTATTAAAAATTAATTTGTTTCTATGATTTTTTTTCTTTCTGTAAAAAGTTATTGATATATATTTATGTTTAAACTATTCAGATACATATCTTTTAAACTCTGACTCTGGAAATTTTGTTCGTCAACTCTTCATCAACTTCATATTATTCAATTTTTTTTTCTAATAAACTTCATTTGCAAATAAAAAGAAATAAAAACAAGTGATAAAAAGCTGTGTAAGTCAGCACCTGCATGTGACTTTCTTTTCCAGGTTTTTTGAACTCTAGAGAAAGTGACAGAAAATGAAATCACCCTCCTCCATAACAAACAAGAAAAAGCTATTCATGGGTGCCACTTCTGCAATACTAAACTGTCTTTCAGGTGAATCCGGGGCATTCTCATGCGAACTCCAAAATGCGGTAGGCTTTGCTTGTACTTGTTACTGCACATGTAACCTTTGAACAAACATTTGTCTTGGAGAGAATGACCCTTTTCAAGAAAAGGTCCCTGTGAACTGTGCATCCTATATCCCAACTTGTCTTTGGGCGAGAGCTGTAATATATTCACTTCTATTCCCAAGATATAGAAGTCTAAACAGGATTTTGTTTTTGCACTATAGCTATAAAAATGCTAACACATGTTTAAGCTCTGGGAATATACCATGTAGTGTGGAGAATGGAAGAGAGTAAATCCAATCTCTGTTCTTCAGCATGGTTCTTGGTTAGAAAGTATATTTAAAATGGAAGGAGACTTTAGGAGAACAAAAAATTGTCACTGCTTCCCTAAAAATATGGCCTTAGTTTTAGGTTTAGTGTGTTCTAGTTTGAGAGTCCCCTTTTCCTGCCACAGGTGCCTATTTGCAACCCATCTGTCTTTGACACCAGGTACCCTCCTCCCCTGCAAAGCTCCCTTATTCTGCACCTTACCCTGGAGGTGCCAGGCCAGCAGCACTGGCAAGGATGAGCCCAAAGCTTCCTCCCATTGTGTCTATCTCAAGGGACCCTCCTTCTCAAATCCCTGCATTGCATGATGAGTGCTGTCTAGCTCCTTAACAGGCCAAAAGGTTTTTTGACAAGGTTTCAGAATTGTTTCGTCTGTCTAAGCTGTCCTCTCTGAAGTAAACAGTTTTGATGTGCTGAACACCAGCATTTATATCTGGTCCCCAAAGTGCAGAATGTTTTTGAACTGAAGAATCAATGATGTTACCAAGGTGGTTTATTTGAAGACAGTTTTGTTGCTCCTGAGTAACCTCAGTTCAGAGACAGATGCTCTGTGATGGAGTAATTTTGATTCATTTACTGCCTGTCTTTTTGTTGGTTTGTTTTATCCTATCCTTTGCCTTTAACTTAGTAGCTCTCATGATCCTTCTTTCAGTTAGATCACCTTGTATGATTATAAAGTCATTTGATAATGCTTCTCTGTGGCTTTTCAGTGTAAACAAGACAATAGAATATATATGAGAATACTTCAGCTCAAGCTGCAGAACTGAAATAAGAGCAAAAACTGATCCATGATTTGTCATCCTCTGACAACATAAGGACTTTTTGCTCCATACAACACTGTTTTAAGTAAAAAACATGCCTATAAGTTTCTTATATTCCTTAAGTATTTAAGAAGATGACAGCTGTGTATGAAGATGGCAGGCAGAGTAGCATAAATTATGTAAGCTTGAAAGTAGAATTGCTTTGGCAATCAGCAACCTTGGAATGTATAGCAGTCACGTCTTTTAACTTGAGAAATAACTTGGAAAACAGCAGAATTATTCTGTGACTTTCGCATTCTGAGATAACAGCAAAAGCAGAAGCACATAAGAGTGTTTTGGAAATTTGCCACCTATAACAGAAGCATTTTAAAAAGCAGAATCACCTTTCCTTCCTCCTATTAAATACTAAACACCATTGACCAAGGAGGGTGATGCATTTGAAATTTAAAGAAATTCAAAGGGTCAATTTGCAGCAACAGTTTCAGAGAAATTTTATTCTGAATAAAAGTGTGTGTTCCATTTTTCTGGGATCACATGTTATAATTTGTTTTCAGCTGGTTTCAGAGCAGCAGGAAAGGCCAATTTCCAGGTGCAATGCATTCAGAACGCAGCTTCAGTTTGAATTTTGAATTTGGTTCTTGCGGTTTGAGGGAAGTTCTGAATATTTACTTTTCTTTTATTATTATTATTATTATTATCTTAGAACAGAATTGTTCTTAATGTGCTATATTTCTGAATAGCCATAACTGCTCTGTAGGAATCATTCAAATCTGTCAGGTAAATGCAAAACTGAAATGAGAGACTTGAAACCTTAATTGCATGAATTCCTATTATCTATCTGATTAACCTTCATTTTTGGAACTATTATAATCTGTGGTGCATATCTGTCATTAAAAGCTCTTTAAAAAGCTAATCTGTAAGGTAATATACAGTGACAGCTTCTTCATTTATTTATTTATTGAGCAGACCTGTCTTAGCATGTGCATGTTTTATACAATCCATGGAATTCATTGGTAATTCATCCATCATAAATCTATGCTAGGATTGTAAGCTGACAATCCTCTTGAGAGTTATATTTGAAATGTTACTGCATTTTCAGCCTCACTTTAAGAAAAAATAACATCTCAGTCATTTTTATTTCTGTCCTTGAATATCTGAGGAGAGATACCTAACAACTGTACCTCTAAGGCCAGTGTGAAGTGTTTGGAAAAAAGTTTGCAAAAGTAGTTTAATCACCATTGTGTTAGCAAAAAAAAATTCTGATCTCCCTCCCACCTCAGAGACAGTGCATTTTCTTAGGGAAAGTGTCCCATGGAAGTGTGTCTATGTGTACGCTGGGGTCAGGAGTGGGGATGTTTGTTGGTTGGCAGACAGGAGAGTCATAGCAGCTGCTTAGCATGGGGATGAAGCGAACAGATACTGAACAGAAGGATCTTTCACTAGAGGAGGAGAGTGGAATTGTCACCTGTACCCACAAGGGTAGTCAAGAATTGTCATAGGACAGAACAGATTCATCAAAGCTCTAAGATGAACTTATTGTTTCATACATTTTTGGATAAAATGTTAATTTGTTGATTTGTGACAAAACCAACACCCTTTTAGGTTGATATTATTTAAATAAATATGACAAATAAAAATTAATTTATAATTTCTAACAGATTTATATAAGAGCTTTATATATTTCTTTAAAAATCCTTCGGATTTGCAGTTCATGCAGTTGTAAGTTTTTTCATGTGTTGGGGATGGACAAAAGCAGATATTAGGTTCTGCCTGAGGATGCAGAGTACTTAAGGTATTCTTTAGGGTGACGAATTTCTTTACTTTCTACTTCTCACTACTGCTACAATACCAGAGCATGAAAGGAATACATCTCTCTCCTCTTGCTGTAATTTGAGTGTGAATTTGATCTTTCTAAGCAAAGAAGAACACAAATAAGCACAAATAAAGAAAAAAAGAGAAATGTAGAGAATGATGTTGTTTGACATTGTCAGCGATAATAGGTAACTTACTGCTGAGCATATGTTACAGACTTACCTATGTCAATATACAGAGCATGTGTCTATTATAGTCCCATCTAGAGACCTTGACTTGTTGTGTCATACAGTAGCAGCTCAAATATTGAGCTTTAGACATATAGTTCTAGTTTGACAGCCTTGATCTCAGTCCCTGTACAAGGGATTGGATGAATTCATTCAGACTACAGACTGTGCAAAGGAGAATCTGTGTGATGGTCAAATGCACCCTGTATATTTGTCTCTGTTATAGCGGAAATACCAGCAAATGGAGGAAGAATGTATCAGCAAGATTTATCTAATGAGTCTAATTACTATTTGACAAGCACAGCTGTCTGTGAGTGGACCCAAGCTGTCTCTTTTCGTTATCCTTGGTTACACATGAGTACTGTAACTGAGTGGGATAGTTAGCTATAATCCTTTTGGCTCCACTAGCTTTACAATGCTAGGGATCTACTAGTACTCTACTAACACGGAGAATTACACCATGAGGATGGTTGTTTTATATCAAAGCTAAACAACTCCTGAACAAAGTTTGGAAGAGCATATATGAGAAAGATAATTTGACAGACTAATGTACTGTAGAATTCTCTTGGATTTTGACTGAGAAAGTTCCAGAGACGCTGTTGGAAAGACAGAAGCAGTCTCTGCTGGAGTTTTATTATCCCCCCTTGCAATATCTTCACAGGACCAGCAAGAGTAGGTAGTATTTGTGAGATTTTTTCAATGAACTAGCTCTGAATGTTCCCCTTCCTTTGAAAAGATCTTCTATTAAGAAAACTTGAGTGTTTTCACTGAATTTGTTAGGATTTTTTGTTTGTTTTGCTATAAGTGTTTGTATGTATTTCTGTAAAAATAAAAATAAAGAAACTTTTGAAATCCTAATAGTTACAACTTAGATTAAAGATATTTCCAGATCTAGCTGTGAAGTAAGAAGTAGTCTGCAGGAAAGCACAATCTCTGCCCTTGCAAATCTCAGCAGCAAACAGCTGTTGTTTTAACTGGCTCTAGACTATGGGTTATGACCATAATTTTAGAACGTTTTGTGTGTCTTCCCTTCAGACAGACCTGAACATAATATATGTGTTCTTTATACATGGTGCGTGTCTGGAAATCGATAAGAAAGTTCAGACAATGCAGTAGCCTTATTCTGTCATGTTTTGAAACAAGCTGTCTTTATAATCCCTAAAACATCTTCAAATGAATTCTTTTGTCCTGTTTACTTTCTAAGCTCTATTATATTCCATTGATTATCTTTTTTCTTTTTTTAGTTCTTTTTTTTTTTATTTTTTTTTTAAAGGCAGAGCTTCCTAGTGAAATCAACAGAGGGTTCTGTTTTGTTTAAAAATCAATAGGGTGATACGGTCCTGAAACTTAAAACAGTGATGGTCCCTTAATCCTATCAGGGCTGGTGATTAAGATACCATAAACAAACCACTAATCTACAGGCAAAGAGCAGGTGTTACATTAGATGGGACCATCTTTAACAGAGCATTACTCCATTTTACTTCTGTGAGAGTTTTGCTTGAGCAAGAGCAGTAGAATGAAGTACCAAATGGGAAGCAATGTCATCAGAATTATTAATCAAATATTTGTTGCTGAGATAGGTCACTTACCAAGAACAGATTGGTCTTTAAATAAACTACACAGGCAACATCACACGCAATTCTTGGTTCAAAGAATTTCTGGTCCTTGGGGACTGAGAAAGCAAGAAACAAATATGGATGTTTAGAGCTGCATGTTTCCTAAAGGTCAGATTAAACTGATAAAACAATTCTAGGTCTTTCTCAAAAGACCTTTTGGATCTTCAAAAAGCAGTCTGGACTTTGACATGCATAGCAGAGATTTCTCTTTCTTACTTTTGCTCACTTTCTTGGGAAGTAAGCAACCGGAACTAAAGATTGCTTCTGTGTTTTTCCAAACCTTCTCCTGGTTTCTAAGCTGTTGATTTTGATTCTGCTCAGAAAGCTAAAAAAAAGAAAGAGTTGTCTTTAACATTTCCTGTCAATCTTATTTTAGTATTTTTTGTGAGGTATAGTTCTATTCCTTGAACTTTTTGTAGAATCTCCTTGGTTTTGTTTGTTTTTTTTGTTTGTTTGTTTTGTTTGTTTTTCAGTTCGACATAACATCAGTGCAGGAAACAATATTTAAGAGGGCCTCTAGTAGATTTTAGATTTTTGTTTACTGGCCTCATGCTAGGATCTCTTCACAGTCCAGTCCAGTCTCTTCACAGAGAGTCTCTTCAGTTTTGTGTATAGTATATTTTTGTGGCTGAGTAGTAAGGAAGTCAATTAACAACTCCAGATAAAAACTTTTCAAGCAGCACACAGAACTGGAGATATTCATATTTAAATAAATCATGTAAGAACTAGATACATTTTCCTTTAACATATAGCAATACTGTTATTTGCATTGTTAAAGACACTTCTGAGGAAGTGGCTCTGACGGGAATATGTGGGCAGAAACTGAATGTCTGTGATTGCTCTTTAAAAAGGTACCATTTCTCCCGTCTCCTATATATTGTTGTATTCTAACTCTATACTTAAGGTTAGAAAACCAGTCAATCACAGATGGAACTAGGTTATCCTAGACAGCTTTTGCTGCATCACTAAAATTTAGAGAGCTATCAATCACAGTCTTCAAAGGACAGAAGAAGCCGCCACTGGAATCCAGATTAATAGTTCATCGAGATCTCTAAGGGAAGGGCTCTGGAGCGGACGCTCGCGTCGGAGCACCTTGCCTAGAGAAAGAGAAACGCGGCAAAAGCCATTGAACAAGAAAGCGTGGGGAGCGAGAGGCAGCCCCAGTGACCACCCTCCTGCAGGCAGCGCCGAGCCCCGGGCCAGACGCGGCTCTGGCTCAGCGAGCGGGGAGCCATCAAGGAAGGCAGCAACTCCAAAGCCGCCCCCAGGGAGCGCGGCGAACAGAGCGTGGCACTGCAGTTAGTGAGCGTGGCGATTTGCACAGGCAGGAGGTGCAGGCAAGGTGCAGGGAGTCTCCTCCCGGCTCAGGAAGAGAGCTCTCCCCACGGCCTCTTCCGTCAGTGGGAATTCAGGCGAAGCCATGGTGTCTACTAGGCAGAGAACCTCTGCCAGAAAGACTGTGGGGGCAGACTGAACCACCACAGAAACATGTGCAATCCAGGTCTCTGGCTGCGGGGAGTGTCTGAGCCTCTCCATGTTACCAGGGAGTAACAAAAAATAACACCTGCGTTAGGTGTGAGCAGGTAGATGACCTGCTTGCCCTGGTGGTGGAGCTGGAGGAGGAGGTGGAAAGGCTAAGGACCATCATAGAGTGTGAGAAAGAAAGAGACTGCTGGAGCCCCATTCTGGAGAACTGTGTCCAGTTCTGGGCCCCCCAGTACAAGAGGGATGTGGAGCTGCTGGAGAGAGTCCAGCGCAGGGTCACGAGGATGATCAGGGGCCTGGAACATCTGCCCTATGAGGAGAGG
>JAUBNY010000500.1:73877-92872 GCA_032275445.1 Crypturellus soui | reverse complement strand
AGTGAGGAGGATGGGGCTGGCCTCTTTTCTGGCCAGTGTTGGCCAGTGACAGAACAAGAGGTTCTGAAGCACTAAAAGTTCCATGGGAACTTAAGGGAAAAAATCCTGACAGTGAGAGTGACAGAGCACTGGCACAGGCTGCCCAGGGAGGCTGTGGAGTCTCCTTCTCTGGAGATCTTCCAAAGCTGCCTGGATGCCACCCTGTGCCACATGCTCTAGGTGGCCCTGCGTGTGCAGAGGTGTTGGACTAGATGACCTCTAGAAGTCCCTTTCAACCTTTATGATTCTGTGATTCTATGATTCAACCTGTGTAAATGCTTTTATTTCCTAAAATATGATCATATTATTTTGTCAATTAACACTGATCAAACCTTTTATTCATATTCCACATGTGGTCACTGCTGCAAACAAAAAAGTTTAAATTTCCATTGTAAGCTTGTTGCCAGAGGCACAGTTGAGATAGATTGAGGGCTGAAAAGAACTTCTGTGTTTGTGGTTTTATTAGGAATGGTTTTCTCCAGAGAACTTCTCAGCCTGTCGGATTACAACTGTATAGAGACCTTTTTCTCTAACAGCTCCGACAGTTATCCCTATAGTAAAGTTTGCTTTTGTGATAATTACATTTTGCCGTTTACAGTTGTTTACTAAATGAATAGCTTT
Organism: Crypturellus soui; assembly: GCA_032275445.1. Classification (NCBI taxonomy): domain Eukaryota; kingdom Metazoa; phylum Chordata; class Aves; order Tinamiformes; family Tinamidae; genus Crypturellus; species Crypturellus soui. The sequence goes on along the minus strand of JAUBNY010000500.1, from coordinate 92,212 downwards.
CCTGCACTGCTTCTAACCCTGACCAGTTTTCTTCTGACAATTTATAGTAGCAATGAAATATTTAGAAATACATGTTTGCAGTTTGTTTGTTGATTTTGTTGTTTTGTTTTGATAGCAAAGGACTTGGGCTCCAAACCTGAAGAATATGGACTGCAAGGATTACATTAGCGGTTGTTTGTGAAGTGAGATAGCATTAACACGGCTGTTTGCATTGGAAAGAAAATTGCAAGCATATTCATTTTTGTTTCTTATAGAAATTAATCTTTCTCTGTTATGCCGAGAGTGAATTCCCAGTTTCTAGGGTGTGGTGACAAGTCATGACTTTAGGCTGATAACCTCCCCCTATGCCAATGCTGAGTAAGAGAAGTTTCTGATGGAAGTGTGACAGTGTGTGCATGCATGATCTCATTCTACATTAACTTGCTCTTTTCACTTTATATAATGAACCTCTGCTTGTACTTAAAACCAGTTTTGGATTCAGTATATTGAACTATAAATGTCTTGGCTTATTAGTGGTGACTATTTTTTCATCAGAGAGGCAGAAGGATCTAAAACTATTAGATAAGGTAAAGATATATTTGCTCCTGGAACAAAGAAGCAGATGAAAATATGAATATGCCCATTTTTTCAGGCATCTCTCTGTGGAAAAATATGTAAGAAATTTTCTCTTGATAAAAAGCTGATTTCATTTATAAATCATAATGGCTAATATTTAAATTAAAATTAAGATCAAATATTATAGATCTGGTTAAAAATCAGATCTATAGACATAGGTATAAAACCCATATCCAATTTTTGTGTTGCAAGAATTTTTCCTCTATCTTTATTTTTGAATCAGCCCCACTTAGATCTGAAAAAAAAATCTATACAGGGAGTTCTGACAGAATAAAAGAAAAAAATCACTTCTTAAATTAAAAATTAAAATAAATTAAAATAAATCTGGAATTTGAAATTCCTAAAGAATATATATTTTTTCTTCCAACATTTCCGGTTGAGTCCTCCATTGCTGAATGGAGTTACGGATATTCAGCTTCCTAATGTTGTAGAAATCAAAGCTATTGTCAATATATGGTATTGAGTTAAAATTTCCCCCAAAGTCTTTTTATTAGCCTTGTAATTTTGAATTATGCTATTTCTGCAAATGTTAATCATAGTCTTTGGAACAAAAATCAGATTGTACTAGTAAACTTGGATTTTGATTAAATCTAAGACTATGAAGGTAAAATTATCAGGAAAACATCTCAGGACAGATGAAACCTTTTTTAAAAAAACTATTGTTTATGTGAGGCCTAAATTTCCTGAGAGTATTGTTTTCTTGCAATATTTTTGCCAGGAGTGACACATCTAATTGCCAATGCTCTTGGCATCCATCTTTTGACCTTTGTTAGAAAACACATTAATCATTCCACAACACGGGCAGCTGGAAGAGATGTCTGTCTTTGTCATAACTCCTCACACTCACTTTCTCCTCTGGCCTTCCGAAGATCTTAATTCTTCTTAAAATAATAGAATTAATTGTCCTTGTAGAACTCTTTCCCAAATGGCTTTCAACGCAAAGCAGAGTTGTCTTGTGCCATCCTAGGAGAGTGTTAAATAGAGGGAGAACAAACCCACACTATATCTGTAGTGTTCTATGTAAATTCTCTATATGCCACTTCATGCCTCACAGTACAAAAGATAGGTGCTTTTTCATTGCCATAAGATAATCAGGCTATGCTACCATTTTGCATGCTACATTTTTGTGTCAACAAATTTGCGTCCTTTTGATTAAAAGGAGAGGAGGAGCAGAGAGCAGAGGAAAAAAAGGATCATATATTCTCTTGCCAAACATGCTCAGTGTTTGATTTCAAACATGTTGTAATAAAAAGTTAGCAATCTTAGCAAGCTGATACTTATGATTTTTCTTTCTTTGCAATATAAAAGTAGCTTGCATGATTAAAGTATTAGTAGTCTAACATTTTAAGCCCTAAAATTGTCATAAATTCTAGTATGAAACAAATAATTCCGTATTTCTCATGGCTGCTGTGACTGATACGCATATCCTTACTACTGCATCCAGCAAAGGGCATAAAAATCGCAGGCCTACATTAAAATAACATTAATGATGTGCTGAACAAGAAAGCTGAGGAATCTGGAGAGAAGGCAGTCCCTAATCCCCTCTCTGGCTGTGAGATTCTCAGCCGTCAGACATCAAGAATCTAGTCACAATGCTGCTCAAACACCACTGTTAGAGTCTGACAGTAGAATATCTCTAAGCATAGGCAATGTGGAGCAATTTACTTACCCTTTAAAACCATTTGAACCTTTTGCACTCACTCTAGTAGCGATGAACTTCAATTCAGATATGAAAGTAAAAATTCTGAACTATTTTACATTAGAGGCTGGTATCTTTACACTGATAAATACTGCAGTTGTGTAACTTAGTGCAGATAGCCTCCACTCTGAGAAGCATACAGTCTGAATGCATAAAATAAATAAAATGTAAGAAATGAATAATTATTTTTTCTCCCTTTTTAGAGATGGGGAAACCAAAACATTGAAAGGTTAAGAAGTGAATTGTCTGTGGCCATACAGGGAGCCTATTGCAGGGCTGCGAATTAAATCCCTCATAAGAATTGTGCTGTCTCCTTAGAAACTGCAAATAGTAGAGTTGAGCGAAACTCCCTGGCACAAGTTTACTTTATGGTACTTGAATAACACGGCAAGTAGCACTAAAAATGAATTGACAGCTAAGGAAGGACAAAATTATATATTATAAGATTGGAGAATGTAAAAGCCTTGCTAAGTTCTTCTTCTTTTCTTTTTAAAGTCTATTTTCATATGGCAAAAAAATGCATGCATCCGATTTGTCAGTCTCTCAACTCTTCCATTTTCAGCCAATCTTTACACAAAGGTGGTAATTCCAAAGATAAGGCGTTCCTGTAAAAGGTGTCAAAACCCACCTCCTGAACTTTTGTGCCCTGTGACAGAAATGCTGCACTGAGAGCTCCCTGGTTACCTGCTCTGCTTGGCTAATCAAGGAGCAAGTGTAGCTTGGCACCAGGGACATCATTTTGTGCCTCCTGCCGTGTTAGTGTCTCGATGGCCCCACAGAGGTCTGCATGCTGGGTGCTCTGGCACTGGGACACGCATGGCTGCAGGTGAGCGAGCTCATAGTGCAGGAAGAAGGGGAGAGGTGAGTCCTTTGGGGCAGAGGACACAAACACCCAGGGGCCCGTCTTCGTTTACTCTGCAGCTTCCCAGAAGTTCCTTTTTCTTCACTCTTGGGGCAGCAGATCTCTGCAGCAGCATGTGGGAAATGAGAGAAGTTGGCTGGCCCAGAAAGCTGCTTGATGGTGGCAGCCTACAGTCTGTAGGTGGAGGAGGAGATGAGGAGTGTTCTGAAATCATTTTAATCTGTTCCTAATGGAGTTCATGGTGATTTTCCTCTTATTTACTCTAGTTATTATTTTTTTTCCAATTGCCCTAGGCAGTTCAAGTAGCTCTCCTAATTGTTTTCACTTTATAAAAACATAAATTCACAGCTTGCCATCAAGGATCATACTCTGTAGAGTTTGGTTGTTATTTCAGACTTCTCTTGGCCTAAACTGAGCAATTTCCAAAGCTGTCTGAGCTGCACAAAATAAGTACATGGCCAGTAATTAGCTAAAACTTGAGATCAGGTAGTTTAATTAGCTAGTATGAAACAACCACATCAAATCTAGGATTTTCCAAAACATCTAACTGAGCTTAAAGCCATTTAATTTTGCATACCTCTCTTAGTTTCTTATAAAAAAACCCATCTACAGCTTTTCATTTTACAGTTACAAATAATGTAAGAAATGATTCATATAAAGTTTATAGACTACCAGGTTCTAGTGCTATCAAACACCGTGTTTTCTGTCTGAACTTTCAAAGATGTGACTTCTTAATTCTCTATAAAGTATTTTTTCCTTTTACTCTGATTTCTTTAGACTTGGTATTGTGCAATGTTTATAGGCTTGTAAGTTTATTCTATACCGGAGAAAGGCTCTTTTGAGTAATCTACACAAAATACCTTCTAGCTAATGCAAGCGGGTATTTGTCTCCCCCAAAAACTTATTAATATGGCTAGACATAGGTGAACTTTCCTACAATTATTTTCTGGTCAAGATATATTTTTTTTCTTTCTCCTAGAAATGACAAAAGTCAGGTGCATCAGCTCTTGAAAGTGATTTATAGACATCTTTCAAAGATGTAACTTTTGGAGGCATACATCCATGTAAAAACAAAACAGGGGTATCCATCTTTATTAGTAAAAAATTTGAAAAGTTCCACTATCTGTTATTCATCATATAATTTTGTACATAGAAGTGTTTTTCACTATCTTCCTCTACAGAAAAATACTATTAATCTTATATTTATAGATATGGAAGTCTTGTTTGCCTGCATATTGTCATATGTCAGACTCTGGTTCATGTAAAAAGAAAGAACAGGAGGGAAAAAAAAGAATGTCAGGTGGTAGAGGATGAGGAACAACCTTTTCCTTATGAAACAATGATAAGCAATGGTAATTTAGTGCTTTTTGTTTTCAGCTGCTGTAACTAAACTAAGAAAGGAGTTCAATAGAAAATCCGATATGAAATTTCTCTTCCACTTCTAGTGGTGTGAAGATAAAAAAAAATAGGATAAGGCAGCTCTTTTTCAAGAGTCAATCTCAATATTAAAATAACCATTATTCAAATTGCTTAATGAACAAGTAACAACTTTAAATCCTGGTACTGACGTGTATGACCAAGCTTTGCCTTATCTCTTGTGCTCTGGTGGCATTTCTTTATTCTGAGACTTGCTAACTTCCTGTTCTGTATGGTGTTGCTTGTTATGTGGAGAAATCCAATCATTCAGAAATGAAAAAAATGTTATTACTGTTAGTAACATTCTCCTTCTTGACACTGTAATTTCAGGATGCAGTAACTTCAGGAAAGAACTTTTCTCAAAATTTAAGCTAGTTTAAGTTTAGTAGATTCACAGAACCCATGTTCGAGATGTAAGTGGATTGGTTCTTTCTAAGAATTTATAGAATAAGGATGCTATTTTAGAACAGTAATGTGTGAAAATAGGGAATTAGAGCAGAATATTTGTGTGATTGCAATAAAGGCTACAACTAACAAGGGATTGTCAGAGGAGTATATATGGTAAATTACATCTAACTATTCACATTGATTTAAATTGCTTTTAGAATTGGCCTGTAACCACACAGCATTCCCTCTGTGAGATGTGTAATATAACTAAACAGAAGAGAAATAGTTTAGCATGACTAAGCAGAACATCAGAACAAGAGAAATGGTGCATTGAAGAGAAAAGATGGTACGTAACATTTCAGAGAAGAGTCATAGTTGCAGGTTTGGTTTTGCTAAACTGTGGGACAGCTTTTGAAATCGAAAACAGCCAGTGGACTTCTGGCTTGCAGTATTTTGTGTTTTGCCTGCTCTGGCAGACTCACTCAGTGTGGCACAAAAAGTTCTTGGTGCTCCCTGAGATCATGATTGAGGTCATTCCTCCACTTGCAGACCTTTGTAGCAAGTGAGCAATCAGCCAAATTTATTAAAAATTTTTGAAGTGCTGGGGCTTTCAGTAGCCAGGTAAAACTAACCAACAAAGATCTGCTTCCTTGCTTCTTCTTTCTTCAGCCGATTACCTAACCTTTAATTAACCTTTACTGCACACAATTCTGCAGCCTTAGGACCCTTCTCTAGTCAAATTGCTAACGTGTTTTCCTCTAGCTCAGTTCCCTCCCTGCCTTTGGCATCTGGCTGCAGCTGGGTAGCCACCAGTCAAACTCTGTGTGACTGACACAGCCCTCAGCCCACTCCATCAGAGTGCTGCCCATCAGATCCACAGTCTGGCTATTTTTGCAAGTGAAGCTTTTGGACAATGTCTCAGTCTTACAAACTCTTTTTTTTTTTTTTTTTTTTTTTTTTTCTATAGCAGTTCTAAAAAGATTTCCCTAGAGAAATTTTTATATCCAGCTCATACAGCCTCTCATCATCTCTTATCTCAGGAACAGCACCATCCTTTGCTCTGGTCTTGATAAATAGTGTTCTGCCCCACTTGTAGCTATTGAGGATACTGCTGAAAAAATCACTTTCTTTTGTCATCCCTCTCTTGCATCCTTACTTTTTCTATATTGCATCAGAAATAACTGTTTTTGCCTTCCAGGTCCTTTAGAGTCCAACCCTATCACAGCTATTACTTCTCATTCACTGTCAAGATGCTGACTTTTGCCTTTGATCAGCTTATTACAGCAGCTTCCACTGCCTTCCTGTTAAATTTTTAAACAGCCACTTGTGTATGTACTCTTGAGCCGCCTGTCATGCTTGGAGGAGCCTCTCCATCTACAAACTTAAATGAAACAGGCACTTTCTCCTTTTCCTGTTTCTAAACTCTAAATTCAAAGTCCTGCCTACTGGTGCCCATGGTTTTCTGTGCCTCTCCACAACTGTCTCCAGCATAAGTAGCTGGATGCCTGAAACATCTTATCTCCTCATGAACATCTATTGCAAGAAGCCCAGAGAGGTATCTGTGTCACACCCCTTATTAGTAACATTCCCCTTTGTCAGATGCAGCAAGTGCACAGGACTGAGGAAGGTTAAAAGGTCCATAGTAAGAGGAGTTTTGTAATTCTGTGATCACACTTTGCTATTGACTGTTTTAAGCATTTATTCCGGCTCTGTGTATAAAGGAATCTCTCCAACAGGCCTTTCTGAGGAGTAGCAATAACCTAAGGTATGTTTCCCTGGTTTTGACCAAGAGAAAAAGGAGCAGAATGCATCTGTGGCCTCTTTCTTCTATTATACTACCATATTTTAGCATGCTAAGTCCCTAAAAAGAAAACCAGAACACAGCCTTACTTTGCTATACAGGATAGACAGTTTCTTGCTACACACTTTGAATAAACACTACAGATGGAAAAGAGTGTATCTTGCCAGATAAGCATGACGATGCTTACCGAGGTCAAGCAAATTCCAAAGGCATTTTGGATAGGTTTAGACAGAAGGAAATAGCTTTAGTGAAAAGCAAAACAAAAGAAATATAGAAGAGAAAAATCTGTGAAGAGGAGAAAATGTGTTGAGGCAGAAGAAATTTAAAGATGTTCATTAAAAATGTGGCCAGTAAAATGAGGGGAAAAAAAGAAGAAATCATTTCAATGCTGTAGGAGAAACATGGAATTCTAACAACGGTATGCAGAATGCAGACCTCAATAACTATTTGTGCTCTGATTTGGAAGGAAGCAATGAGGAATACTTTCTATTCCATCAAAAAAAGTAGAAATTGTTGAATACAAACTATCAAAAAAATTTTTTTTGAGCTGACAGCCAGATAACTTGAAAAAAGTTATGAAAAAAGAGCTCACCAAGTAACTTTCTGAACCATTAATGTTGATTTTAAATAAACCATAGGACAATGAAGTATTTCAAGAGTATTAAAATAAACTCACTGTACCAATAATTTATGAGAGTATTGCCATAAGTTCAGCTGACAACTTGATATTAATCTCAGACCAAAATTTGGAAAGTTTGACCTGGAATTCAATCAACAAATTTTTTTACTGTGTTTTCAATGAATTTTAGTCATAAATAGCATCTCAAACTATTATGTAGCTTATTTTAAAATATTCAAAATTTAATTGATATAGATATTTTTACTGATATAGTATTAGACACTACTTTTGTGCAGAACTTGATTCAGGTCTACAAGATTCTCTGCTAAAACTGCCCTATACATAAATAAATGTAGCCTGTGTTAAACTGTATTATAAATTGTTAAAATCTGTGGGTGGGGAAGGGCATATAAAGGAGAGATCATCACAGTATAGAGATAAATCCAGCAGAGTTCATGGTCTCTGGGGTTTCTCTTGTCCCAGTGCTGTTCGGTATTTCTATTAATGCGGCAAAAGGCATGATGGGCAGTTCCCACCACTCGCGGACTGACTGTGGCTCCTGGGAAAGCACAATCACCATGGGGTTCAGGATGTCGCCAGAGCAGGGACAGCGACCTGCTGCATTAGTTTTTGGAGGATACAGAAGGCTTGAGAAATCAGTGTAGCTCACAAGCTACTAAGACCTCTATTGAATTAATTCAAGGAATAGAAATATGTTGAGGTGCAGTCATTTCACATACATAACCATAAAATAAATCTCCCTCTTATACTAACTTTCCACAAATATGTTCTTCTGAGTTTCATCTGCTATTAAATTTTATACAGTATCACCCTTCGATAGTAACCCTCATCCTCAAGCATCCCCCGGGATAACTCAAAACAGTCAATGTCCGACTAACTTCCTTCTCCAATAATTCTTCTTTCCCTGCTATTGCTTCAGTTTATCCTAATAGTTATGTATTTGTGTATGTGACATACATGTGTGGCAGCATACATATGTGACAGCATAGGTCTCTCTATATATTCACATATAAGATACAGAAAGATGCCATCATATATAAGATGCCTTCATACGTGAGATGCTTTCAATGATATACTTCTAAGGATTCAAAACAAAACAAAAACACAAAATTGTTTTCTTTTCAGAATTCTTTGCACTGAGTTTTCAAACCATTCACTTACTTCACCCTGAAGGAGTGAGGTGAAGTTTAGGTCCTTTGAATGCAGATCCTGAGTCAAGATTATAGCTGCCTTTAGGAATTACAGCCCTAATAGACTTCCAAGCTGTGTGTGTGCTTCAGTTTACCATAGTCACGTAACACATGGAATCCTTTAATAAAAAGTGACTTTCCGTGAGTGATAAAATGAAGCCTGTGACAAACCAGTGTAGCTAGGAAAGACTAAGAGTCTGAGAATGGAGTTTGGATCCTGGAACACTTCAATTCTTTTGCTAATTCTCTGCTGTGTTTTTTGAAAAATCCTCTCTTTGCCTCAATTTTCTTGAGTATAACACCAAATTGCTCTTAAGAGTACTGAAAATTCATTCGATAATATTTTATAAAATGTGTTGTGTGATTTTTACAGCCAGGGCTCTGAACTTTATAAATTAATAGTAACATTAGTAATTTATAACTTACTATAAATTTCCAGTAACAATAACAATATATATTTTTTTTCTTATAGAGTTGGGATATGGAGATCACATCCTTAAAGAGATGAACTGAAGATTAATGCCAGAACAGAAAGACTGAAGAATGAAAGTGTTGGAATCAATATATAACGTCAATAAAGATGCATTTTCAGGCTTGAAATTGCCAATACAACCTCTGCAAAATAAATAAATAAATAAGAAAAAAAAATATTGATACCAGTAAAGCCTACAGCAAGTGTCAGTGGTGGATCAAATATTAGAAGTAATTTTTAATAAGTGAGAATCAAAGTGGGATTTAAAGAGCTCAGGGGATTTGGAGATGAGACTTCAGTTCAGGGAATTCCACAGCTCAGGGACATAGCAGGTGAACGCTCTGCTACCCATGGATAAGAGACCTGACAAGGGGCCTGATGAATTTGAGATTTATTATTGGAAAGTAAGGACTGAGGGCATGTATAAATGGAGACCAATTCTGATAGGTATGAAAGGGAAGTTTCGGATAGGTAATGAAAAACGCTGAACAAAATTTTAAAGTCAGTGCATTGACTGATAGGAAGCCAGTATAAATCTGTCGTAGCTGAGGTGAAGTGATTGAATTTATTGTTGTGAGTAAATGGATGGGATGCAGCATACTGAACAATGGGGTCATTTATGAATATTATTCCATACAATGCCTGTCTATTAGTGCAATCTAAGAGCTGTAAAGATAGGTTTGTGAACAGGGCAAGCAGCATAAATGGTAGCAGTAATATCTGTATTATCCCTGAGACGGGGAAACGTCACCTAAGTGACTGCTTTTGAGAAAAGCTTTTAAGAAGTTAACAGTAAATGAACTAGGAAACCAAAGAAGACTGCAAAGTCGAAAGGCTTGGAGGATTCATGAGATGTACACAGCTGCCACCAGACAGGAAAACAGAGAACATGACAAACAGTACATCAATAAAACAGAGATGAAAAGGGGAGGGTAAAGTTGGGGATTTGATTTCAGAACAAAAAGTGTCTTATGTATCCATCATAAGTAATAATGCCTTCTAGCTCTTCCATGTGCGCAAATATGCACATTTTTCTCCCTCCCTCTGTCTCCCTCCCTCTCAATTTTTCTTTCAGAGACAGACAATCCACAGTTTAAAGAGAAGCCTAGAGAGAAATCTGTCCAGTTTTGTCATAGATCACAAACTGAGTAATCTCATGAAAAGGAGTTTAAACTGCAGTGAAGAATACGGATATGGATCCTCTATGAAAGATTTTGGTACACTGTGGTAGGTAAGAACCTGACCAGGTCAGAACTGGAACTGTGCAATGTTTAGGAATGATACTGCAAGTCAGTCACTCAGAAAATATTTATCTAAAGCTCCAATTTATAATATCATAAATTCTTATGTATTTCTTACCATTATTGTTGGCTTTATTTTATTTACTTATTTTTTTAATTTTACATGTCTTAGAGAAATGGGCTTTGAATTATGATTTTTCTACCTCTGGACAATGTTCTCTACTGGAGAGTTACAGGTGCCTGACATCTTTTTGTGACAGGTTTCTGATCCAGATATTGAGCATTTCAAAGTAATTAGACACTCCTATTTTTGAATAACCTGCCTGTATGATATAAAGAATACAAGATGCTTTAACTGTGACACCTTATGATGTAGTAAATGTTTTACTATATTAAGATCACCGTTTTAATAATTTTTGGTATTAAAGCTTGGTGAACCTGCTACTTCATATCTTGGAATCACAATCCCATGTTACACTAAAATTCCTGCCCTTTCTTGACCAGACTGAGAAGGGAAGGACCAGCATCTGAAGAGGACAAACACCAAGTTGTATTTGGTTACAAATCTATTAGCCTATCATCCTCAAGATGCAATTTTTGCTTCTTGTGATTTCAATGACCTAAACTAGAGATAACAAGGAAGAAAGAGCCTAAAGAGCTGATCTGTTTGGTTACTGAGAAGTCAATCCAGCCGAGACTTTCTTACTGTGTATAGATAGATATATTATAGTTAGTAAATTTTAGGAAAGCCCTTGTGTTCATTTTTAATACCTACTAAGGATGATAGTCCCTAAAAATGCCCATCCCAGCATTTTCTTTCCATTATCATCAAATCCTTTTGGATGAAGATATTGAGTTGATGGAAAGACACCTTTACATCTATTATTTCTTTGTTTAGATTAAGGTATATTAAATGTTAATATCATTTTGCTTCTCTGATTTTATCCAATGGTGACAGACAGAACGGTGTTATCTTTAACAATCATTTTAGACTTCTAAGTGGCTTTATTACTTAAGCAAAAGATACTTTTTTATGTTTCAGAGGAAAAATAATCTTCTGCATAAGATCATTCTATCCTTTCCATTTATAGAGAAATGAGAGGGCAATGAGGTAAGAGAACCTCTAAACTTCCTGAATCTAGGGTTTGGCTTTATTTGTTTATTTATTAAAACAATAAAAATGATTATGGTAGCTCTATGAACACATTTGGACAATTCTACTGATATCAGAGAAAGCTGGAAGTCTCTATGTCCTTGAGAAAGTAAATCTTAATCACTAGTTTACTTTTTATTTGCAAAACATCAGGAAAGTGAGGAAGTTCTTTGATTATCTTTGATGACATACTCTTAGCTGGAGCAGACATCATTGCATCTTGCAAGCTTAACCTCTGCTATTATTTGTCAAGATGTTGCTTTTCCTAATTGACATTAAATTTCTCTTCTTTGTTTTCTAAGTTTTCTAATTGTACTCAATAGATATGAGTACTCAGATGACTTAGGTAATTTCTCTCCCTCCCCCAAAATCACTGTCCGTTGTTCTGCTGAAACACTGATCAATAGTGGATTTTGTTTGTTTTTACCTGTAAATTGAGGAATTTGCATTCAAAATATTCCTTCTCAGTGTTATTTGTCTTCACGATTTTTCTTGGGTTTCCTTAAGGTTCATTTGGAAACATGCAGAAGGGCTTTGTCCCACTCTTGGAAAGTATGGAGTTCGTTAGGATGTTGCTATTAAAGGCCACATTTAGAAGCCTGATTATTCATGGAACTTCATCTGATGGTGTGAAAAAACACTTCATTTCTTCGTTCTGGGAAATAAATATATAATGAATATTTTATATACAAAAACACTAGAACATTAAGTAGAGACCTACAAATGCATGGATGACTGGCCTAGAGAAGGCAAGTAAGAATTAAGCATTTGCCATCTCTATCATTATGATTACATAACGACACCAAATGGCATCAGATCACATCAGATACCTAGTTCCAAACAAACTGCAGGGGATGCTTCATAACACTGTCCTCAGTTATGTCACAAAATTTTGGGTAGACGTTGTTATGCAATTGTTTCCTTTTTGTATTCTTTGCACACTTCCTCTTGGCCCAGGACAGAAGGCTACACTGCATGGGCCTTAGGTTAGGTTTGATTTAGTAAGGACCTATTATTATGTTGAATTCATACTTTGTGCATTTCTCTCATCATTTACTCCCCAGGTGCATGTCACAGCTGTAACCTTTCCTTACCCTTCTACTCCTTCAATCAGGAAGCAGAAGCTACTTGACAATTATTGCTCCGCATCAGAGCAGAGCAGCACCCAGGCACCGGAAACAACATCCAAGGAGCATCAGCACGATGACAAAGGATGTGTCATACTCGTGGTGTGAATACATTGAAAAAATATATATATATATTTCTCCATTATCGTTATTATTAACATTTTTGCTGCTAAAACTCACAGATATGTGGTAAAAGAGGTGGTCAGAGGGAAGAGCCTGATAGTCCGCTGAACAAAAGCGATGCTTTGGCTGCCTCGCAGTCCAGATAGGAGTTACGTGGATTAATATATATTAAAAGGAGCGGGGGGAGGGCGGGAGCAGGAGGGGGAGAGCGATGCGCTGCGGCGGCGCGGGGCGCTGCTGCCACCTCGCGGGCGCCTCCCGGGACCCCCGGTGTGTCGGGGGGTGTATATGTGTGTGTGGATAATATACGTATATTTGCTTGTAAGTATATATATGTATATATTCGAAACACGCGGGTAGCTGGTACAGAGTTACTGCCACAGCGTGCACCGCTTGGGCTATAGCACGCAGAACTGTCGCAATGAGAAGTTACGTACGTTGCTGTGTCCCGTGTCGTTTAAAGTGTGCAGTCATACTGTTTTTACAATTTTGTGATCCTCTCTGAGCAGTCGGGTAACCAGTGACCTTAATTCGGGTTAAAGTGTGAATCTGGATTTTGTATGGCCCAGCAGCGAAGCTCAAATGCATGCGTTTCTTCAGGTGCTCAGTAAAAGGGTTAAATGATCAGTTATTTTTAGCCATACCATGGTTTTTTGTTTGCTTGTTCGTAAGATGTAGGATTATAGAATGCCCTGTATTAAAATTTTGATACAAACACAGATCAAAAAAAAAAAAGATAAAATAGATACTTTCAGTAATATAGACAAACATCCCTCTATATAGTGGAAAAAAAGGGTTAGAGAAAGCATTGGCCTAAATTCAGTTGCCTTTTATTTTAGGGAAATACTTACTAGTTATTATTGTGTTAAGAAATAAAATTGGTGTGTGCATAGTAAGAGTTAATAGAAGTTATTGGATATATTGGCATTTCTAGATGAGGGCTCCTAGCTCGTGACAGCACAGTACTTTAATCATGGTTGTACCTGCAGTGGATTGCCGCCAACCACGTTTTCATCTGACCTGGTCACCATGCTTGCTGCCAGGATTAAAGCAGCTGCTAGGCTGTTTAAATAGTATCTTAAAAGGATACTAAATGATATCTTGCTGGAAAAGATTTCTGTCCCGCCTGATTGATGCACACCATTCCATCTACCTTTCCTGAGGCGCCTTTGCTTCTCTAAGAAGTTGACCATTATTCTTTGAACAATCATTTCTTCAAATAAATAAAATATTAGGGAAGCCACTGCAAGCAAAATTTAACTGCGCATTGTACTTGCTCCTTTTGTTGTCTGACTTGAAGGACGTTTAGCGAGGGCTACATCTTTCCAATTAGTATACAGGGGAAAGGATTCTCTGAAATAAGACATGGTTCTGTGGTGGCACAAAGCTGACCAACTAAGTAAGGAACCGCTGTAATTAAAGTGGGAAAGCAAATCCATTTTGTGAAGGTTTGAAGTTTATTTCATTTTGCAGTAAGATGAATCACACAAGATGAAAGACTTCATGCTGTCTGCTACTGAGCATTTAAAGCACTGAATAAGGATGGCCAAACTAGATTCTTTGCTTTGCATCTTTTGGAGAAGAAGAGTTTTTATTAATTTCTGTCCATTCTAATTTAAGCAATTGTCACTTTGAATCTGACAGTTTTTCTCTACAAACTGTCCTTTCTCTGCTCTCCATCCAAAATTTCTGTGCATAAGAATTGATTCTAGCAAATATTTGATTGAAATTAATTCATTTTCACAAAACAGTTAGCTTCAGCAAAATTATATGTTAAGTAGTTAAAAAATGTGTAATTAATTATATTCTGTACTTAATCTTGGAGAAAAAAAGTATGCAGGGTCACTGGTAAATGAGAGACTGAGTTACCGTCTTTCATTCTTTCACACGGAATGGTAGTAAATCTTGTTTATCTTAGAAAGACATAGCACACACACCCAGGCATCAGATATTGTGTTTACATACATATATATATATACAGTGATCATATAAAATGATTAATATTAAGGGTTCAGTGAAAGCAGATTGCATGCACAGCTTAATTAGTTTGCTCAAGTGACCAGCCCTTAGATAAGCCATTTTCTAATAAGCAATAATGTGCTTATTCTCAATTTATCTAGAGCCGCCATGTTTCTTTTTTGTAATAATTCACCTTTATTTAATTGTTGGGAGTCTTTTAGATGAGAAATACAAGTAGCTGTTCTAATGTAAATTCTCTTATGCTAGGGTTTTAGCCATGAAAGATCCTGAGATCTGAGAAAAAAGGTTTTGCGGATGCTAAACCCTTTGAAATAATCAAAGTCATTGGATTTAATCGTTGACATTTTAGTCAACAGTTTTGTTTCCTACATTCTTTTCTGTTTGTTTGGATGGTTTTCTTTCCTTATTCCCTCCTACCCTTCCTTGACATGGGACTATACCTATTTTTCCTGTTGGATACAGCTCTTCTTAGAATTACCCCAGTAATGTAGCGTCAGTACAAGATTGGCAAGACACATGGCAGTAGGTAAACACCATTCAAAAACCTCACTTTTATGCATCATGTAATACATAGGGGGTATTTCTGAGCTGGAACCTAGTACAGTGGGTCTTTAGTAAGTGAAAAAGGTTAACTAGCTTATCAGGAAGACAAAAGGGCATAACATGGGAAGAAGCACATGTGATCGATTGTCAAGCTGTCAGTGCTAACAGTCCCTGGTGGGTTTTTAGTCTGACGTGGTGGTAGGCCCGCTCTGACCGCAGGCTCCCCCAGTGAGCTTGTCTGGCTGCACTGCAGGAGAGAGAACAGCCAGATCTGATACTGCCTGGTACCGCTCACCCTTGCAATATCAGAAGCACCTCAAAGGTTTCAGCGCTGTCCTTGTTTTCTGCAGCATCTCCTCCATTGCCGAGGCTGTGTCAGACCATATATCCTGAATGCCATTCCTTTTTCCATTTGCTTTCCTAGAAGAAATGGAAAGTGGCTTCTCTTTCCCTGTGTGGAAGTGAGAAGCAACTTGAAAAGACATAGTCTTTCCTGCTGTTTCAGCTTTAACTTTTCAAAACATCCTTTCCATAGCCCATTACCATGAAAACTATCATCTCAGGTAGTCCACTTATCAATAGCACATTTTCACTGCTCTTTTTGTGGGTGCAACCTTTTTAAAAATATAACGTAAGTTATTATATAGTCAGGCAGTCTCCTATTAAATTTTCTATTAAATTCAAAATTGAAAAATTATTCAGTCTTTCTTACGGTGCCAAAATAAGTCTGAGTTTAGCAAGACTGACAGTAGTTTCGGAAGGTTTGCAAAGTATATGTAGCCCAACCTTGATTTTTTAAAATATGCTTAATATCAAATTCATTAGCAAAATTTTTAAACACATTATAATTGAGTTGCAGTTCAATATTTGTTCTAACCCAGGCAAGATTTTCTCCGGTCTACCAGATCTACCCTAGATCATCTATATCAGTACTACTTATGACCTTACATGCTATAGATTTGTATGCTGTAATGCTGCTGCTCCTAGATAGCAAGGAAACTAACCTCAAATTTTTATCCACCTTCTCCAAAAAATAAGCAAATCTTATTGATTTAAATATATCTCGAAGTCTATTCACATATGTAATATCACTTTCTTCTCCTCCTCCTTCTCCTGTTTTATGTTCTTGGT
Organism: Crypturellus soui; assembly: GCA_032275445.1. NCBI lineage: Eukaryota > Metazoa > Chordata > Aves > Tinamiformes > Tinamidae > Crypturellus > Crypturellus soui. The sequence continues at coordinate 75,832 of JAUBNY010000500.1, read as the reverse complement.
ATGTGCCTGTCTTACAATTATTTCCTTGCTTTTGTTTAGTTCTGTGTTCCTTTGAAATACTTTTAATACCTTTTTTTTCTTCTGCAAGAGCTCTTAAAATGAGCTGTATAGTCTTCCATAGTTTCAGTTTTTGGAGACAGAATATTCCATGCAACAATGCGAAATGATTTTATTTTATTTTGTTTTATTTTATTTTATTTTTCCTTTTGTAGAATTCTGTTTTATATTTAGCTCATGTTCATTCATGATAGGAACATTTTTCCCACTGCACAATCTGAGTTTTATCTCTGTGTTCAACATAATTTGTTTTTCTCAGAATCATTTAATAGAGTAATAGAGATCATATTAATTTGTATGTCAGTGTATGAATTGTTAGTATTAAATTTACTCAGCCTCTGAATGTGTTTTTTTCTTGACCAGTTCTCATAAAGAAATTTTATTCTTTGTGTATGCATATTTTTTTTCTCTCTCTAAGTACTTTTGGTGGTTTGACTGCAGGCTTCCGCAAAATTTTTTCCTTTAAAAAAAAAAAAAAAAAAATCCAGTCCAAGCATGGAATCAGACCATGGGCATCCTTTCCTGCTATTCTATACAAAATCACTCCAAGAGTATATTGCAGATATTTCTTTTTAGCCTTCAGCTCTGATTTTCATTTTCATGTTTCTTATGGCCTGATATTTACCTGTCTGTGCCACTGGGATGTTTTCTTTTCCAAAAATTGCAGTTTAGTCCCCTCTTGTTGTATTCTTTTTGAGAGTTTTCCTCCTCTCCCTCTCCCTCTCCCTCTCCTTCTCCCTCTCCCTCTCCCTCTCCTTCTCCTCTCCTCTTTCCTTCTTTCTTAATAATTCTTAGCTAAGATCTCCTAGCAGCCTTTCTTCTCAGGTCTTAATTTCTAATACCATTACTTTTTGGCTTCAGATTAATGATTACATAAGCCTTTCAATTCAACAGGACTTAGACTTTCAAATCTGTTGTAAAGGCTTCACAAGCTTCTTCGTCTCTTGAGTTTTGCCTTTATAAGGAGACAAAACCCTTGCTTTAATTTCTTTCCATTGTCTACTTCATTTCCTAGATTTCATAGACCCACATTCCATTCACTGTTCATCTTTTGTTCTATTTTTAGATTTGTTCTTCTGTTTCTCTCTTGGTACCACATGTTCCTGGGAGGGCTTAAAGAGGCAGGAGGTCACCCCTTACAACTGCCAGACATCTCGTAATACAGGAATGAGAAAACTATGATGATACACCGAATCAGCAGGCAGAGCTATCTAGACACCTTTTTTTGCTTTTTTTTCCTGACCGTGAGCTTCCCAAGGAAGATCAGTAAGGCTTGTATGATAAAGAACGATCATGTTTTTTTGGACTATAAACTGGCTGATGCAACTTTTTCAACAGAGAAAAACAGAAAAGTTGGGTTAGACAGAGTAAGAATGCAAAGGCTTTATAACCAGCTTTTTTCCCCAAGCAGTCTCTCCCTGTAGATAAGTCTGTTTCCAGGCTGGATTTTAGCCTACTTGTGGCTTTCTGAATTTCTAGCAAAGCTGACAGCTCCTCACAGCTCTCTCTGGGAAACTTAGAAGTTCCTTCCAACACCAGTGTTTTTCTGTACCTTGCTTTTCTCAGAATTCTCTGAATTTCAGTACCGTTTACAGACTTCATGCTCCTTGTGCTCCTGTTTTTTTTTTTTTCGATACTTTGCAGGGGGTTCAGTGGTTCCTATCCAACAAAAATATCCACCTGACCCAGTCACTCTATACTTCTAAAAATAACAACATATGGAAACTTAGATGAAGCAAAACACACACATAGAAGCATTGCAGTGCCTAACACACAGGTGAGAAAAAAATCTTACTAATATGCAAAGTTTCTTTCTGTCAGTGTTATGTCCGGATTTCGAACCGAGCAAAGAGGAGACACTCACCATTGATGTAAAAGTTTTTAATATTAGAGAAAGA
>JAUBNY010000500.1:29111-40230 GCA_032275445.1 Crypturellus soui | reverse complement strand
AGGGATAATGTACTACATTAATCACTTACAATAAAGAAGTCCTTGCAAAATGGAACTTGGTCATGAGCAGTAGTGCTACTTTGCATCTGGGTATTTCCTTGAATAGTAATTTGGTAGGTATAACAAATTATGCTAAATACATCCTTGGAAATAGAACACTACATTCTACACAAAACAAAATAAGGCAAACTGGGCCAGAGGAGGTCATCTTGTTCAATTTTCAGCCCATTGGGTTAAATTATTCTTGAGATGTGGTTGTTTAGCCATCCTTAATGATTCCAGCAACGAGGTTGTGGTGTCCCTGGGAAACCATTACAGATTTTCACTATCCTTGTCACTGCTAGATGGAGCCTTGTGCACTGCAGTTTAAGCTCTGCTAGTCATATTCTTCATTAATGTGGGGAAAATATCTCTTCTCTGCAATAGCCTTGTGCAAACTTGAGCCTGTTATCATGCTGGTGTATCTTCATGAAGTGCATGGCCCCTTCTTGGACAAAATATTTCATTAAAAATCTGTTCAGCATTAAATACAATGGCAGCATTGAAAGATTACTTTATGTGATTTGCAGGTTCTTCTCCTGTTAATAATGCCTGTCTTAGTCCTGATATTGCCACAGTATCCAGTTCTTGGTCTGTTACCTACTCTTATCCATAATAATTACGTATTCCTTTTGAGAAGTATTGATAACTAGCAAGTTATTTATATTGCCACCTGCTTATTTATATCATTTTTAATAGGTAATTTATTTGCCTATCAATTCTATTATTGTCCTTGAGCATATTTACAAATAATATAAAACTTTGAGAACTTCAGATTGGTTCATCTGTTGGTGACTTGGATAATCTTGAACTGTACCAAAGTCCTTTGCTGCTCCTTTTGATAAAATCTTTTTGACAAGTCATTGACAAGTCGTTTGACAACGACTAGTGAGTGTTTGCATTAATCCCATTTCCTAGAAATACATGTTGAAAGCCAAGGCGTAAGACGTTTGATTTGGGATTTGTGTCTCTATGATCCATGTCCATTATCATTTAGGCAAGATTTTCTTCCTGGCCTCCAGCTGTCAACTATAAGGTAGCTGATTTCATGGGGGTCATGTCTGTCAGCCTTGTACAGTTGTCTTGCATACCTTCATGAATCTGGTGTTGAATATCATACTTAAAAAACTGAATCCCATCCATCCATTTTTCCTCTTTATGCCCTAGATTTTTTTAACTTGTAGGAAGGAAGATTAGAATGATTTGTCGTGATTTGCTCTTGACAGCTGCTTTTATCTCCTTGTATTCTTCAAAATGCTATGTATATTTTTTTGATTATTTGTTCCAAAAGTTTTATAAGGAAGGGAGTTAACTGTATTACTCTGTATTACCCTTACTCTGTATTTTTTGATTTAGTTCTTCTTTTTACTTATGAAAAAGTCACTGTAGTTTCTACTTGTTTTGTGAGAAAATCTGTGTTCCACAGATTAAGTGTTCTGAACAGCAACAATTATGAAATAATAAACCGATATAATAATGCACAATCCCAAGTTAGTCATTTATTGTAAATAAATTGCTATCTGCTCTCCTTTTACTATATTTTCTTACACATACCACTGTATCTAGTACTAGTGCTTCTGGCTGTGAGCTTTTGAGCTGGTTGCTAGGCATATGGCTATGTCCTTACATCTCATATATAGAGCATAATCATTTGGCAGAACAGAAACCTCAGGAACTCTCCACATGATATTTTTTTAAAGTACTAAATGAATGAGGTCTCACATAATTTTAGAGACTCTAATTTATTAGCAACACTGCTGGATCTGTCATCAGATGAACTGTGTAGGAGCTTGTGCACTTAACATTTTACTGATGTGTACATTTTTTAATTACTTATACACTTATAGCTTTTCTGAATTCTTTTAGCAGCACCTTTTTGCCTGAATATGTCACCCCAAATTGGCACACGCCATCATAGCGAATGCTATCATCTCTTTACTGTGTAGCAACATTTTTGCCTTATTTTGAAGCAGCAGACTATGAGTATTTTGGATCTAAGTAATTGCCTACCACTAGGATCTTTGCCATTTATGTTTTAATTTTTTTTTTCTTGTTGTTGAATACTCCTTTAAGAAATCAATGAACTTCTTTGAAATGGTCATTTTTCAAATGGCTAATCTCCAGCTTTTCTATTGTATCGGGTATCAGGATCATCTAAGGCTGAAGCTACTTTTCTCAGAACTACTTTTCTCTCTCAGAAAATCTTTCCCTTTTATCTCAAGTCTGAGCCTCAGTTGCTAGATTTAGGCAACCCTCAGAATTTAAATACTGAACTGGTAATGAAGAAATTTCAAATTCCTTACAAAGATACAGAAAATGTCATTACATTTAAAAATGGCAATTATAACCTTGTAGCTTTCATGTACCCAAAGCTCCCACTGATTACAATATGCACACTATTTTCTTGTCCTTTGTAATAAGAATAATTCTATTGACAGGTTTTATAGAATAAGAATTATAGAATTGGTCCTAATATGCCACTATTGGAACACCAAAAAAGAGTATGCCAAAGAGCAGTAGAACAGTGCTGTACAGCTTACACCAGCTTTCATTAAAAGGAACTACCTTCAGTTCTGGGTGGTTGCTATTCCTAATACTGCTGCTTTGCAGCTGAAACTTCAAAATAAATAAATTAAATATTTTCCAGAGTGAGAACAGATTTGAAATAAGTAAGAATATAAGCAAAGCCCTTGAAATTGAGCAACCTCCACCTTTTTTAACTTCTTATCCTAGTTTCTCATTACAGCATTTGATGTGATTCTTAGACTCTGCAGTGCTCTAGTACACTGACAGTAGTGCAGGAATGTGCAGCATAATTAATACCCTTACACTATAATGAGCTCTGGGTGAATGAACTTCACGTTCTTTTGGTGACCTTGGGTACAATTCAGCCTCCTTTGAGTACAAATGAAGCAAGTCCTCTTTGGTGGGTCACTGTTGGTTCAAGATCAGTGTTAGTGAGGTACTGCTGAAATAATAATGTAACTCTAATGTGATATAAATTTCAGTTGCAGATTCCCTAATTTCTTTATTTGCAGAAGACCCCTAATAAAAGTTCCTGAAATTATGGTTAAAAAAAGATATCCTGGAATTCCTGGATTCTATGCAAGTTATGGGATATTTAATTTTAAATATGCTCAGAAAAAGAAAGTTTGAAAAATGACAGTATAAATAGGTACAATGTATTTATAGCTTCATTTCACATATTTCAGCTGTCTTTTCTCATTAATCAGAGACAAATGTTTCAAAAATTAATCAATTTATGAAGTAATTCCAGGAGCATATACTTTAACATTTTCTTATTTTTAACCAGGGATTTATTTAAAGGAATGACTGACAAAGATGATGATGCAGAAGAGCTATTTTAGAAGGGGGCCTGATTGTACTTTTTAATAGTTTCAAGAGTAATTATTGTGGTTTTACTGATCCTGAAATATTTTCTACTACACCTTAGTTTAGTTTTCAGAAAATATTAAAAAATTGAGAGATTGCTCATTATATTCAAGGCTTATATATTTCAGATAGTATTTTTATTTTGAGACTGTTTATAAAATAGATTTTTTGATAGAAATTTTAATGTATCTTCCATGCATTTATTAGCAATTCATATTTGGGGGAGGTTTTGCCATATTAGCTGGTGAAGCATTATTGAAATGAAAGTTACTCACTGTGCATGTATTTGTGCTACACTAAAATATATTTTAATTTTTTTTTTTGCCTGACCAGAAAAAAAGGTGAACAGAAAAAAAAAAAGCATAAAACATGACAGCTTTGCTAAATGATGATGTATAATTATCTTATCACTTTGTACTAATATCTAGTCTAAAAGCATTTTTTGTTATATTGCAAAGGAAATTCTAACAAAAGTAATCTTATTAAAAAGCTTATACCACTTGTGACAGAAAGTTTTCTGAATGATTTTTAATTGCAATGCTAATCCAAAAGCCTGAAAAAATATGCTCTCTATCCATTCAACATCTATTAAATTAAGCCCAAAAATGAACAGAGATTTAGCTGAGGTCCAAACTTAATTATGACATGACGAATAGGTGAAAAATACAGGCAGTTGTTAAGGTTACTTGAATCTTATTTCTCTCAGATTCCCTTAGATTATCATTTCTAGTGAATCTGAAATATAATCTTATTTGTACCACAACTGCAGCAGAATTTCATGGAGACATTCCTAGGAGTCCTTGTTTTTTTCTTAATATGCCCTGTTTTGAAATATTTTCTTCATACTTTCTGTTCTCATTTCCTCTTGTTCCACCATTTGTTTCTTTTCACTGACCTTTTCACTTTTTTTATCTCTTTCCACCTCATCTATCCTGTTCTGCTGGGTTGATTGCAGCCCCCGCTCCACCTCTCATAAAATTCAGTTGAGGAAAAGGATTACTTAATTTTGTGTTGTTCGAGGGCATTTCTCTGGTGGCAGGGTAAGCTGGTGAGGCATCAGGAGGCTTCAGATTACAGGACTGCTGCTGGGTGTAGGAATGTCAGTAGCACTATATGCTCTTGAAGACTCTGGGGGCAGCCTGACCTATGTTCACTTGCTACGAAGACCAGTACAGCACAGTTAAAAGAGAGAACCTTCACATCCCGCTTTATCCCAGCAGTTTGGCAGTCACAGCTTGTCATTGGTGACATGTTCCTGGCAGCTTCAGGGTCTTCTCTAGACCCAGAAGCCCCAGTCACCTTTGGCCAGAAGAGTCATAGGGTCAAGGACTTTGAGATAGCCATTTTGGTCCTTCTTTGCCTTAAGAGAAAAAGAAGTCATGGACTGAAGATGTCAATTAATTCAAGGTATTCCACTGCCATAGCTGCTTCAGCCTCAAATCTACTACTTCTCCCTCATCCGCAGCCAAAAATGTCCAAATTTGATGTGGTAATAGGGCCAGGATTCTTAAGAAAGTCTCACCGATTAAATAGTTACTAAGGAAACATATAACTTTTAACACATTATTCGCATTTCCAAAACCAAGTTTCCATGCCTATGGTAGCAGACTTCTAATATTATAAATACAAGGTTTTGAGTTGGAGTACTAGTGAGGAAATCTGATAGCACAGAGAACCTTTCACTGTGTGTGACCTCTTAAAGGAGACTAACGTGCTGTGGATTTAGTCTTGCTGGATTCCTAGTTAAATGAGTACTTTGGGGCCATCTATCTTTTAAGGTGAAATGGAAGTAAAAGAGCAAGCTGCTTATCTCATTATTAGATTTTTCATAAATAGATATTTCAGCCCTTTCCCTTTAGGGAAAAAAAATGATGATGAACCACCTTTGAAGAATCTCCAAAGAACTAACTGAAAAGAGAAAAAAAGATACAGATAAAAGGCAAGCATTACAATACTGTGTTTCCACAGAGGTAACACAAGCAAATATTGAATCACAGAATGAGTCAATTAAAAGCATAAAGCTCCTCATACTCTGTAAATAAAGTGCTAAAGTTTTAGAAAGAAGCTAAAATAAGAGATTTCAAACCAATAATTATGTATATGAACAAACATATATCACACAGTACATAAGTAAATTTAGGACAATGATGTATGTGCTGAGTGCCAGCTGTAGGGATGGAAGAAAATTCATAAGATGGAATATGGGCTGCAGGGTCCAAAAAGACACCAGAATTTTGTTTTCTGTGCAGGTTTTTCAGTTTATTTTTAAATATCCTGTGAAGTAGGTTCTAAAAGTAATTGGCCCCATAGTCTTTTGCTTTTGCAAATCAAGATTATGTTGGAGACTGTGAAGACTAAAGGAGCAGCAGATAAGTGTACAGGGGGCACTGTAATAACCTTGTGTATTTTTTTTTATATTTATGCCTGAACTTATTTGTTTTTAAAAGGCCAAGCTTGCAAAAATATCAGATGGCATAAAAAATAACTATTACTGATGCTTATGGTGTGGATAATAATACAGCTGGAAATAGTAAAGCGTGTCTGCAAGATTTCCAAGTGAAATTTTCTGAAAAACTTGAGTGCCTGGGTCATCTTAGAATCTACTATGGGAAATGCTGAATTTTGGCAGTTGCTACTCAGTTATGGAATATGTTTGGCTTTATTAGAGAAATATATAGATACATACCAGTATGGATATCAACACACTTATTGTATTATGGTATGTTTATGATATAAGCTGCCCACAAGCTTTTACCTTATAGAGGATAATATCCAAGATTTTTTTTTGTTTACTGCAGTTCTATAAAAGGTCCTTCATGGTATTTTATTTATGTATGGCTTTCTTCCAGCAGTTCTTGCTTCAGTGTCTTTCTCTTAAAAATGAAATAAAATTCTACTGGGCAATGTCTGGGAGATGTTTGGGTCTAATAAGTTTGCTAGCTTTTCTCTGATGGATTTTGGAGCCTTGGAGTTCTTCCAGTGAGATGGGCTTACATGGATCGATTAAGTGCAGTCATCCCCTGAGGAGAGAATTACTTTAAATGCCAGGCAGGAACATAGAATGGTTAAACTATGGCAAGGTGCGGAAGGAGTGAGTCCACGTGGAGGGCAGTCACCCTTGGAGAAAGATGCGGGGGTTTTTTTTGTTTGTTTCCTCTTCTTTCCTGCTTATATCATCTGATGTTCAAAATAGTGGAAGCCTTAATGCATTAACTTTTATTGCTGCCATAGACAGAGCTGACCTGCTGATCACACTGGGGGAAAAACCTTACCTTACCTTCTTCTACAAAGAAGCAACTAACAACTGGATTATTTTGTTGAAACCTTCTGGGAAAGGTAATATGTATCCCTACAGTGACCCAGTAAATTGCTTACTGCAAAAGGAATTCCTGTTTGTTTGAAATGATTCTGTAACCTTTATTACAATTAACATATCCTAAATAATTAGGACATGTTCTGATATTATCTCTCCATGTACATAAAAAGATACATGTGAGAAAGTGCTTAGGACAGAAAGGGAAGTGAGATTTTTATTATTTCCCTTTCTTTTCTAGCTATACTGAGCTTTGTGCAGTGGAAAAAAAAATGCAAATGCTCAATAAAATTCATTAAAATTTTCTGATTCCCACAGTGGGTGTTTTCCTACATGTGATCTGTGAGTGTGAGTAAAGCCTTAGGCTCCATGGCAAGGTACAGAAATTCAGAGATACCATCCACTGATTAGAAAGCCGTACCTTAATAGGGTTTGGAGTTCAAATGCTCTCTCATTTACTTTGACATAGTCCTCATTCGCTTTTGTTGCATGATGCTGTATGAGCTTTCTCTGAACATTTTCTCTATTTACTCCGTGAAAATAAATCTTAGAAAAGGTGGGAAAATGGCTTTATAAGCATCATATTGTTTATAATTGACAGATCTGCAATGGAAGGTGATACAGTAAATGGTGTTTGGGGTGAAAAAGCACCAGAAATAAGTGGATGTGAGTAAAGAAATCAGCATACAATTATTAGAAGAAAAGCTAGTGAGTTTTCTCCAAATTTCTTATCCACTTTTTAGAGTATGAAATAAATTATTGATCCATGATTATGTATTAGGATGAATCAATGGATGCTTTTCCCTTGCGCTTATTTAATCTTCCTGTAACCTGGTTAATTGATAATTGGGTTTTATTGCCTTTTTCTTACAGTTTTATCATACTCAGGTGTAGATAACCTCATAAAGATGGGATTTCGTTATTTCACTTTTTGTCAATTGACACTCTAACTCAAATTTATTCATAGTTATTTATAGTTCAGAACTCAACCTTCTGAAAAATTGGTATTAGAAAATAATCTGAAGGAAAATTATGTGGATTGTTTTTCCTCAAAATTAGTCAGAACAAATGATTGTTTTATTTACAGGGAGAAATTTAAAGAATATAAAAAGCCTGGGAAACATGGCTCCTTCTGAAGGTAGTCAGCATTCTGCAGTGTCTGGCACAGCAGACTTGACTAGAGATTAAACAAAGTAACATAATTAATGTCTGCAGTTTTGAATGGCTGACTTTCTGGTCTGAGGACAAGCCAACTGTAAATCAGTCATTCTTTAAAGCTTTTCCAAGATGAACACTAAAAAAAATGAGATAACCAGATATACCTTTGAGGCTCTTTAGTGGTCTGATTCAAAAATAGATGTGAGCGTGTCAATCAAAATCATTCACATGCTGTAGTGTTATCTAAGCATTATTTTCAAGCATTCCAGTATTTCAAGTATTCATAGTAGTCAATTATGGTGAATTACATTCTACATGATGGAACTAGAGACTTTTCTGTTTCTGAAGAATTTATTCACATAGCAGAGAAGGGTGACTCAAAATTAAGCAAGAGGCTGAATAATATATAATCTGTGACACAAACAGGATTTTAATCCTCTTTTGCTGAATTTAATCTAAGACTTTAGTCATAATAGCATTGTTTGCTCTCAAAGGCATTAATCTAAAAATCTAAAATTCTATAGTACAACTAGAAAAGATAGAAGGAAAAGCAACAAAGCTGAGGGATGGAATGTTTTCTATCATCTAGAATGATTTTATAGACAAGGGCTCTTCAGACAGGAAGAGAGCACTGAAGGAGTCATAATAGAACACTGTGAAATCGTGATTGTGATGAGGAAATGAGTGATGCTGAGGCTCATAAAAAGAAGCGAGGAGGTTGTAAAATGGAATATTTGATAACAGGTAGACAGACAGTGCAACTCATTGCCATAGGACACTGTGAAGCCAAACTGGTTTTATAAGTATTAAAAGAATTCATGAAAACAAAGGCCACCGAAGACCATTAAATATTAAATCTGACTCAGAAAATCCATAAACTGGAACCCGCCAAAGATCCCATCATGATAGATATGGTTGCCCTTTCCTTGAATGCTTCTCCAGGCGTCTGTTGCTTGCCATATCAAGGGACAGGATAACTGGACTAGAGGGTTCTTTGGAGCTTCCTTTAGTAGGAATGATTATCAGAAGTATGGACAATGAGAAAAGTAAACAAGTTATACTAGTGAAAAATCTGAATGTTCAAAGCTAAATGTTTAAAATTAAATACCTAATGGGATATTATAGCAATTATTATGTTAATAATAAACTTACCTGTAAGAAGAACTTTTCATCTATTTATCACACAAGGTAGATGCTCATTTAATTATTGCAAGTGGCACTTGCAATTATGTATTTGAAGACCTTTTTTGAAGATTATTTTTATTTTAGCTGTCTAACAAAAAGTTCTCTAGCCAACTATTTTGCAGTGCTCTCTTATGAAACTTTCTCCTTCATTTTGATTTCTTAGGCTATTGATTTTTTCATTCTCTTGTTTTTCTTTTCCTAACTGGAAATTGAATCTTATAAGACAGTCAACAAGACCTCATTCTTTTTGATCCATTTTGGTAGGACAATGTTTTTGATCATATTTTCATATCTTCATTGTCCATTACTTTCATTTAATGTTAATGGGAGTTGGGAGAGGAGGACTTCAGAATTTGTACTGAATTTTGATTCTCTTTACCAGCCTGAGGTTAAGGAAAATACAGACTTGGATGTTCTGAAGAATATCTGATGAGCTATCTTTGTTTCTGTGGTCTAGCAAGTCTCTAAGATACTTCATTTACTATTAAAAGGGAGCTGAAGTATTTAAAGCATAAATAGGCACCTCAAGAAATTGAATTAGGGAAGAAGCTAGGAAAATAATATTAATGAAAGCAACAAGAAAATCTTTGTTGTGAGAAAAAGACAGCTTTTTCATTTGTTTTGCTAACTCTGGATGTCCTTAGAAACCTTTCCTTATAAAACTATGTAAATGTTTAAGTTTGTCAGGCTTTTTTCGTGCTTCTGTTAGTAAAGGATGAAACAATACTTCTTGTGAAGTAACATCAGATTAAAAAATATGGAAGAATATAATCTTATCATCTCAGGCTACTTTGGTTTAATTCTTGCTTCCATCACTTTCTGAAACAAGTTACTCAAGGTAACTTTTATAAGAAAATAAGAAAAAAAAAGTTAGATGTCTAGCTGCCGCTGAAATCTATAGGATTTAGGTTTCCAAATTAATTTTAAAGAACAGTTCCATAATCTCTTTGGTAGGCTTTGTCTCAGCTTTAGCTATCTAAGTGTGTCTAGTTTATCTAGTCCCATTGCAGAGCAGGAAGCAGCTCTTCTCTCTGTAACATTTCCAGAAGGTAGTTCATCTTAACTTAACTTATGTGACTGTCTCCCTATATTGACTGCATAGAGGAACCATAGATAATTACTATCAAAGCTGCCAGATCTTGAGGTGCTTAAAATTAGTCTAGGTATATTACCAGCTTTTGTGTTTGATTCATTCAAGAATAAATTAAAACATGGATTAAAGTAGGAAGAAGGCGTCTGATTCTCCAAGCACTTCAGCTAAGCTCATCTTGCTTGCATAGTGTTTACTGACCAACATGAAGTAGGTCCTAGATTAATTAACAGAACCTGCCTCCCAAAAGACTAGGTTTTAAATGGAATAAAAGAAAAAAATAGAAAAAACATCTCAAATAGTTGAAGAAGATTGCAATACAGGATGGAAAGTTCATGTGAAGTTAATATGTTCATGTGTTCATACGAAGTTAATCCAGTTAGCAGTTATATGGCTATAACATCAAACCAAAGAAAAAAAAATCTAAATTAATTAGTAAGGATTATTTCAGAAAAGAGTCTTATGCAATTAGCCTATTGGTACAGGAATCCCCTGATGAAATGGATCAGAAGACAGATCTAAAAATGATCTAGGGACTCTTGAGCATGCATAGAGAAGAAAAAAACTTGTTTTAGTTCTCAATATTATGGAGAATAACATCCATAGAACCACAGAGTTGTGGTTATCATGATGAGTGATAAATATTCTACCAGCTCTTCAGCCCAGAACTATTTTTATTGCTCTGTTATTATATATAGATTGAGAGAGAAATAAATCCTAAATATATCTTACGGGAGAAAACTAGAGGATATAACGGCAAGTTCCACTGCCTATACTTTTTCTTTCTAATTCTAAGAATTTGTTTGAACTCTTAGTTTTGTTTGCTTGTTTGTTTGTTTAACTGCTTAAACCTTACAGGTTACAGTGTCCTTCCTTCCTTCCTTCCTTCCTTCCTTCCTTCCTTCCTTCCTTCCTTCCTTCCTTCCTTCCTTCCTTCCTTC
>JAUBNY010000500.1:5503-25454 GCA_032275445.1 Crypturellus soui | reverse complement strand
TCAGATTTCATGACAGCTCCCAAGTATATGAGTACTGTTTGTTCTTTACATGATACAGAAAGGTGTTTACCAGTTGAGGTTATAATGTCCTCAGTTCCACAGAGTTAATGTGTTGAGTTCTTTTTTTGTTTTGTATCTTCTCCTGAAAACAGGGAAAACTTCGGATTCTTACTTACTTCTGGTAGGGTACATCATGTGGTAAAAGGATAAAACTAAACTTGCTGTGAAAATGATAAAAGACTACTTCAAAAAGTAGGATAGTTATTTCTAAGCATGTTATTCTAATATTGTCCAGTATAATTTCAAATGATTTTCCCTCATACCTGAAGATTGAATTGATTTTTTTTTTAATTTTCCCTGCCTAAAACATTAATAATGCTTTAATTGAAGGTATGACAAGCTCTATTTATCTTTGTGTCTTGGAATACCGTATTCCTTTAAAGAACTTTTAATGAAGTGTCTTATATTTAAGCTTCTATTACACACCTTTATCTGAGTATTTCTTTCCTTGCACATATAACTCTCATTTCAAAGGTGCTTTTCCATAGGAGTTAAAAACAAACAAAAAAAAGCAAAAAACCCCTAAATCTGAAGGTCCAGTTCAAAACATTTTTTTTAATGATCTGTTACTGATCAACATTTCAGTTTTCTAATTAATTCCTGTAGGTTTTTGCAATATGCACTTCTGCAAGGAACAATACATTGTCATTTAGCTTCCTTGATTTCCCTGTAGGACTCCTCAAGGTCTGTAGCTCCTTCTCTGTAGGAATAATCATTTTTCACTGAACTCTGCTGTGCTTATGAATGCACAGCTCTTAATGAAGATATTGATTCTACCGAATAAGAATATGGCATAATAAGCATAATACACATAGGGACTCCTTAGTACAAGATCAGGGTTTATCAAGATAGATGTACAGATCAGCCATTAAATGGAAAGCTGTGTAGTTTAGAAGTCAGGTAACTGAGATATTCTAAGAGCTCTTACAGTACACAGCACATTATTAGGAACTATGAATATGCTTATGGAGTTACATACTGACAGGAATCACATAGCAATTAAATACGGTTTCATTTTTCCCTCTTAGTCAATACTGAATTAGCCTTTATACTATTTGAAAGCCATTCTTTCTGGAGAAAAAGAAAATTGAAACTACAGATAATGTGAGTGGACCCTAATGTTTGAGTATCAAAAACCTGCAATTGTCTTTGTTAGGCTATAAGAAGAACCATTCAAGTTGACAAACACTAACCAGGAATTTGAATACTGCCTATATAAATTGTATTTTCAAGTGCTTTAGAGTTTTTAACTTTTTGTCTGAAATGACAATGACCAGATCTTGCTGGTTTTAATCAGTGTTTTTATAAAAGAGTTTGTAAATTACCATGACTGTAATTAATCCGGGAGATTCTAGAAGGGCTCTAAAATATTGAGTTTTGTATTATTAAATAGACATAGTAATCAGCAGAAAGGAAAGACCATTGTTATCACAAAATTTAAGCCAATCTATAAAATATTACTCTAGCAGTATTTAAAAGATATCAGACATAATAATCAAAGCTGTCAAAATTAGTCATACCTAGTAATACATTTTGCATTAGTAAAAGGCAGGCCACTAGTTATATATGGAGTAACATCAGCTTAGCTATGATGGGTGTTTTGAGTGGTAAACTTTGAAAAGGAATTAGTACTTCCACAGAGAAATAGATGATTTTATAGCTAGTAAAATTATTTGGAATACAATCATTCCAAGCACAGAGAAAGCGATAATGTTGAACATAAATTTGCAAGTCCTTATGTAAAACTTTTTTCCCTTAAATCTGATGGAGATCTTCTGATGTAATTTACATTATTTATAATAAGAATGTCAAAATGAGAAGCCTGACTTGGAGAACATTTATCTTTATTTTAACTGCCTAGAAATCCAACCAAGCGAAAATAGAATAGTTTATAGTTTCATAATGTCATTTATTCTATTACATGTTACAGCACAGAAATAAATCTTCTGATGAGGATTTTCAGAAACAAGCTAATACTTGTGGTTAGCCACCTGCACACATTTTCAAAAGCTTCCATTCATCTCAGATGAGCCTCTTCTTTTTTTCTTCTTTTTTCTTGAAATTATTTTTGTTTTGTTGCCAATTTTCAGTACAGAAGAATGCAACTCAGAAAGATGAATAGGTCTCAAAAACAGATTTATTATAGGAGATTCTTTAACACAAATAAAATCCACAAGAATAACTTTTGTTTCATTTTAGAACATTTTCTTTTACAAACGGAGGATTTACTTTTTCTAAACTAGGTGATCAGAGGGCACAGTCTGTTTTGAATTTTTTCAATATAAATCCTCATGAGCAACATTGATTTAAATTGTAATACCCTAGTCTTTGTTATTATTACTCTATCTCATTAAAATCTACTGAGTCATTCCAGATGGAAGCAACTGCAATCACATTCTTGTCCTTGTAATTTAGTTTAACCAGAGAACAAAACTTCTGTTTGTAGGAGGAACTCTTTGAAGTGGAACAAATATTGATAGTTAGAAATGAAGAGAATTTCTTAATTGACCTTTCTTTCTGAATTCTATTCCTTTCTCATCAGATATGGAATTACACTTCAAAACATGAAGCTATAAGGAAAAAAATACTTTTGTTCTTTTTATTTGTTATCTAATTTATATGTAATAAATCTAGTTAATAAAACTCTTTTCAAAAAAGCTCCAGTTTTTGTTTTTGTCTTGATAGCTAAAAAAAAGAAACTTCAGATGATCTTTGAAATTATCATACATTTGATAACATTTACTGAAAATTTTCTCATAATATCGTAGATTAGCATACATTAACATTATTCTTGCCTTAGAAATAAACTTTTAATTTATGAAGAATAGCCTTGTAATTGTCAAATTTATAAACTATTTATATGAAAGCTGTCTCAAATTGTTAAACAAACCACAATAGTCATTTATGAGATCTGAGAAAGTCTTATCTTTTTTTCATATTGTATGTTTCTCTACATACAGTTTACATACATCCTAGGCATAGGACTACGAGGAGAAACACCTTTGCTGGTCAGAGTTAGAAAGAAATATATTAAGACAGCAAACTAGTTATGTAATGGAGACCACTACTCACTGAATAATTGAATTTAATTAGCTGAGGAATATGTAAGATGAACAGCAAAGTTTTGAATTATCCACTTCAGAAATAGATACCCAAAGTCCTATAGATAGCAGAGTTAATTTTAATAAAACAGGAAAAAGAACAGAGATCAAACATTTAGACAGGGAAGGAAGCTTGGAGTTTAAAACTGCAGTGTGCTTACAATTCTAGGTAACCTTTGCATGCAGTATTAGTTTAGTTCGTAGGGTCAAGGCCTAGGTCCCAAAGAATTTCTTGATAGCTCTGAGACCCAAAGAAGAGCAATACTCTTGCTGTTCCAGGACTGATGCATGCATCAGAACGGTGTCCAGAGAGCATCTGGCTCAGGTCCTTGCACTAAAGCAATGCAGATGGAGTCTTCAGAGACCTAACTAACTGAGATATTTTAACTTTTTATTTTGTGACTGATTAATGCTAACTGAAAATTCTTAAATAGTAATACTTAATCAGCTTTTTTTTTGACATGCCAAATGATATATCTGACATCAGACTGTGCTTCCTTGAAAAATATAAATACAAGCACTTTTATCATATGATATTCTCAAAAATCTCAATCTTGAAGACTCCATGTTAGGCTGACAGGGAAACAAACCCACTACAGATCAGAGATACAGTTTAAGAAATACTAGGTTATAGTGGAAGCTAAGAGGAAAGGGTGATCTGAGGTAATTTTCTTCCAGAAATAATTATAGCCAAAAAAAATTACACACTTGACTTCTTATTGAACAAGCTTGTAAGAAGAACTTATGTCGACAAGATGAAATGAGAGTACAATGGGAAAGCAAAGTGATAATTAAAATCTAAAAGTTCATTGGACTTCAAAATCACATCTAGTATGCTGTAACTCATCTGTTATTGCAGACCAGGAGAAAAATCTGTTAAGTAATAGTCTTTTTCATGCATAAAAAAATCTAGAATTTTTGCACCTAGTCTGCCTTGAAACTGACACCTTCTGAGATATTTTGTCAAAAACAACGGAAATACTCTATCCCACATGAGCCATCGAACAACTACATTCTAAAAAACTACATTCTAAAACCGGACATAGAGCTTCAAGATATGTCTTTTTGTGACTGCTAATTCAAATTGTTGACATCAAAGACAAGCGCATTGTCAGTGGAATATTAATTTGGAATTTGTCTTTTTCAAGCTTATGTTTTAACAACCATAGGTTATTTTAGCAATCCAATGTGTTTTTTAACAATTCAAATACCAGTGTTGGTATCTTCTCCACTGTTCATTAATCTCTTACTTCCCATAGGAAATCCACATCAAATAAGTTATTTCACATGTATTAAAAATACATATATTTGTGAATCTATCATTTCATGGAATTCAGTTCCATTAAATTTTGTAGATGTAATAGCACCCACTGTTTGTTTACTAGTTCATTTATTTAGACCCCGACTCGTATAACTCATTTGGAAGGAAATCAGATTTGCTTTTTATCATTTGCAACTAAGCACCAATACTCCAAATTATTAGTACCATTATATTTCACAAATAGTCACTGTTGCTATTGCTACTTCTATGTTTACCTACGTTGATTGTAAGCTTCTTTCACAATAAAAGGGACATAGAAGAGACTAGTTTTATAATGTGCCAACTCAATTTAGTTTTGTATAGATGCTTGCACCATCTATACAGCGGGCTGCACGTCCTTTACCACACATCTGAATGCAGCTGTAGGCCAGAGTCACCAGAGGCTGCACAGACAGCAAGAAAGATTGTATTTTTATAGTAGCCAATTCCCTTTTTATCCACAAAAGATTTATTGCAGTAAAAGAGAAGGCTCTTCTGGCTAATCTTTAAAGCACAGCTTCCACAGGAGCTGACTTGAATTCTTACTAGGATTGTCTAGCTGCTCCAGCAGAAGGAAGGCTTTTGAATCATGGGCCTTTACACCCATGCCACATTTCTTTCCAGATATCACCATTCACGCTTCAATCTGTCAAATGTTACTATGGGGAATATGGGTTAATGTTGTCATCTCCTACTAAGGATGTAATGTCAAAGATGTTATCCTGTCATATACTGAAAAGAGAAATATCATTAAAAGATAACCTCTGGACAACCACCATGTGGCTGGATTATGAAAGACAAACATTGAAACACCATGTGATACGTGTGTTGAATACATATCTTCCTGCTAAAACAGTTTAAAGCTGCATGGATTTATTGCCAAAATGGAGAGAAAACAATGTGAACACAGGTTGTCTTGTTTAAACTGCAAGAATGGCTGTATATGTATGATGTTTAATATGTATATATAGGTACATACATGTATAAACATAAGGATGTAAAGCCTACAAGCAGTCATATCTTCAAGGGAATTTTGAACATTATCTCTAGGAACCACCTAGGATTCACTTAAGCAATTTTGCAACCAAAGTGAACCTTCAGGAGAAAGCCTGCTAAATTACGTCAGCAGAAGATAATGAAGGCACTGTCAAATTTTCAGACCTGCTTCTTCTTTTTCTCATACTTCAATAAATTATATTGAAAATTAAAGGTGGCTTCTTCTTCTTCTTCTTTAAAAACAAACAAAAGGAAGCAATTTTCTGTAGCACAAAAATGTCACCTTTGTTTTTAGCAGTCAAGAATCCACACAGTGCTACCAGGTAGATCAGCAGATTAATAATTATGGAGTATATCCTGTATAGTGACTTTTAACTGGTCTCCTGAAAAAAAACAGGCCTATGTAATTTTGCTCTCTCTGACTGCATATGCTGTTACAGTTCTTTCACCTCAGCAACTTTTGAAGCAGCTGACTTGCTACAGCTACATTTGACTGAGGCCAAAAGTTGAATATAGTTAAGTTGGGGTACAGTTTGTGACAACAGATTGCTGGGTGAAAAAAGAGATGTTATTTGTACCCCACGTGTGAAGGATAATAGGAGATACCTATGCAGAATAAGATAAAGAATAAGATATAAGATGTAAGAATAAGACATGGAGGACCACCATAGGAGAAAGCATCAAATGTCCCATACTTAGTAAGCGCTTCCCACATTTTGAACTACCAAGGTTGGTCTGTCATGAAACATTAAACCATGGCAAATGAACTTCATTAGCTACGGTGTTGGGCAACAACTCATTTGCCAGGTTTCCAGAGCGAATCAGGTCAATTAAGTAGTGACAAGCTAATTAATATTTGATGTTTGGCTAGTTCATCTTTAGGATTTCATTTCAGTTCCCCAAGGGAGGAATTTACGTCATGACAGGTCAGTTGAAAGCTGAATGCTTTCACCATGAAAAACTTCTTCTTTGAAAAAGATTAGAAACATCAGCATAAATGTTGCATTCCAAACTTCCATGCTTTTCTGCTGCTAAGATAGGCAACTTCTCTGACCTTCTGCAGAAAATGATTTGCTAGGAAGATTTAAAGTTCACAGAAAGGTAATATTCATTTTCTCCAAAAAGGAGTGACTATTTTAATAACAATTTCAAGCAGGATGACAGGGCAATATAGGAAAATAATTTCTACTTTCTTCTCTGTAAATTAAAGAACTTCCATGTATAGTGCTTTATCAATAGAGACTTTGGGGACAATTTCACTGAGTTTGGATTTCGTATTATTTAAAAAATAAATAAACAAAAAGTTAAATAAGAAACATTTGAATAATATATTTTTTAAATAACATGAAATCCATATTATTCAAATGTTTCTTATTTAACTTTTTGTTTATTTATTTACAGAATTTACTAGGTTCTAGATAATAACCTACAAGAGCAGAGTTTTATGAGTTAATCTGGAGATCCCTTGACTAGAGAAATTCCTGACAAATAATTAATGTAGTCAACTTAACAGTGACATATGTCATATACTTAACAGTATGTATGATGGAAGCAGTACAAACAAAATGTTGTGCTTTTTTTTAAACTCTGTGACCAATCATACATCTCTGATTTAATGTGTAATACATTAAGGGTTGTGAAATGGACACTGGTTCTTTGAAGTTATTTTGTTTTACGTTATCTCTAAAGCGTACATTACTAGTCTGTCCTAATGTAAAATGATCAGCTGAAACTAATCTCACTAATGAGGTTCATTTGATCTTTGACAAAGCAATAAATAGTTTTCTCAAGAAAAAACTTAACTAATAGTTCAGCTACAGTTTTATAATTAATTTTCTTTTCCAATGCTAGCAAGCATGGAAACAAACAGTAAATTTTTCATTTGTTCGTCTCTTCAGAGCAACTGTTTAGCACAGATATGCTTGATTAATGGATTTAATTTGTTCCTTTCTCCTGTAGTCAGTTTTCATATTATCCTGGTTATCAGAGGATAGGACAATAACACGGGCACTATCACTGTACTGTATTCCATCAGTGTCAGGGCTGCCTTCTAGCTCCAGGTCTGCATCTTTAACCTTTGTAGTCCTGCCAAATCTTTCATCAATCTGTGTTACAGTCACCTTGGGAAGGAAAAGCAGAAGCACTCAGTCAGCACTTACAGGTAGTAAAGTGTGCCATTATTCCTTACAAAATGATGGCAGCAGTGCACCCTTCATTTCCAACAGAAATATGATTTGTGAGATGAGTGACTCTACTGTTAAGAGAGAAAAATGTATGTTAATGGTCTGGTTACTAGCTGTATTTTATATTTATATTTGTGTGCGTGTATAATAAAAATACATACATGTATGAATTCTCTCAATGGAGAGCAATCATAGAGGCTTGGTGGGGGTATTCTAGGGCTCGGGCTAGCAAAGAGATGCCTCATTAGAAGGTGCCATGTTCCTTCAATTTTTATTTTATTCAGAAGGAGCTTTACCATATTTAGTGCCAAATATATTACTTCATAAAAGGCATATTGCAAGCTTATATAATAAATCAAATTTAAAAGATTGTAAGGAACTGCTGAAATAAAAATGTGTTTTAAAATGCCTCTGTAGGTATGAACCATATAAATTCTTCAAGGATGATGACATACAACTGGGAAAAAGAACTTGGGTGAAAACTTAATTTAAGATTTTATAATTTAGCAACTATATAAATGGATGTCATACATTCTTTGAATTATCAGTCATATTTTAATATTGCACAGTGGTGCAGACTTTTTTTCTACTGATCTTAGTAATGAGATGCTGTAGATGATGAGTAGAAATGTTATGGGAGATAGTCTAGGTTTCCATGATATAAGTGAACATGAGAAATTTCACAAGAGAAAAGAGAATAAAAAGACAGGTGAAGATGACTTGCCCAAAGTCACAGAACAGGCTAGCGTTATGGTGAGACATAGACCAGAGACTTCCAGGATCCTACTCACAGGAGCCATCCATTGGGAATCCTGATTGCTTGTTGCCCTTATATTTAAGTACCTTCCATCCATGTTATTTATCGTATATACAGCTTATTAGGAGTGAATAACATACTATAGTCAATTAAAATTCTATCATTCTATGGTCAACAGGTCAAACAGCTGTAAAACAGAGGTTACTTTAGACGGGGGTTATACTAAATCTCCATTTCTCAATAACAAAAATGGCTCAACAGCTTCATGCAAGTTTTTATCATTCATCAGGACCACATCATTTCTATTCCTTCTGTGTTATTCTAGAGGTAGTTCCAGTTCAAGCATGGTGCAACTCCAGCTGGAGTGACAAAGTATGAGCATTTATTTGGTTACATATTTATTTGTTTAAACATTTTTGTTTAAATATTTATTTGTTTACCTTTTATTTAACTTTTCACCCATCCTAGAAAAGCAAATATGTAAGATGAAATAAAAATACTCATTATCCATGTAAGCTAATTTCTGTGTTTATTTTTTTTAATTTACATTATGACCATCATATGTATAGTGAAACGAAGATTGTTAAAAAAATAACGAAAACAGAGTTATGCTTTATGGAGTATTTTAGAATAATTTTGTAACAGATATTGAACAGGGAAATAGTTTGAAGATTTCATTCTATTTTTAATTTGGTAATTAGTTGTTAATTCTTTTATTAATTTGTCCTCCTTTGAGGTTAATTTTGAAAAAAAAATACACAAAACCAAAAATAAACCTAAATTTAAACTTCATTTGGCCTCAATTTCAATTTAAAATAATGTTCATAATTCTATTTTTTATCTTTTTAAAATCAATTGTTTCAGAAAAAAATATATATTCACAACTCAAAATAATCATATATATAGTATTGTAACTCTTTGCATTTCAATATATGCAAATTCTACAATTCAATGTTATTATCCCTGACTTACAGGATTCTGGCTTATTCAGAGAGATAGAATCTAGTTTGTTAGCAAGTGGAAGTGCAGGTATTAAATAATCAAAAAATCTGTTTTGTCACTGTATGAGAATTTTAACTCTTGCCCTTCACTGTGATTTCTGTGTTTGTCTGTTTGTTCTGTTTGTTTGTGAAGATGAGGAGTTCTTACATCAATATCCAGCCACGTGAAACCCAGAAATATTATCAGATTGCAACACAAACATAAATCTTTTACCAGATCTTCTATATTTTGGCAGTTCTATGTTGTTTAAGAGATAAAAATATATCTAACTTTTGTCACCTTTCCTGGCTTGGTTTAACTTCATAACTAACTTGGCTGTCAGGAGAAAATTTAAATAAAAACCTGTAAACAAATTACTGCCAACCAAAAGAAAAAAACTTTCAGGTAAGCTAGGTAGTTTTCTTTTCTCTCATTGTAAAAACTTGCTTTTAAATCCTCACCGAATTCATTAGCACATATTTTCAGATTGGCCTCCGAGATATGGAAATAGCAGTAAGACCAGCTACAACTCAGAATACTTGCACACAGTTATGTGTCATCTGTAGAAAGATTCTAAGAAACCTGCTCTGGTTATAATAAATTACTGAACTTTCAGTGGTGAGTGCCACACACCAATGGTGAAACACAGTAATACTATAATGAGTAAGTGCCTTTGGTTACCATAGGGAAAACTGAAGAGTAATACAATAATTAAATTGTAATTCACCTCCTTTTGTGTATGTACATTAAAATAAGGTTGCCTAGAAACCATTGTTCTGACATTTCCCAATACAGGAATGTTTTATTTTATAGGCTTAATGATTTTTTTTTTCTTTTCATGTAGCATTGTCTGTGCCCCTGAACACATAACATAGTATCTATTCAAACTCCATCATTAGTATGAGAGCTAACAAGCTTGGAGATGACTTAGTGAAAGGTCAGGTGCTTCATTAAAACCACTTGTCAACTGTTGGAGAATTTCTAGGAATGGTGGGTTATGACATAAACAACTGAATTTACATTACACCTCTGTACAATATTTTCTAAAGAAATTTGAGCCCTTTCAGAGGAATAGCTGAGAGACTGGTGTGGGAGAATTGCTCAAGAAAGAGGAACTTAGACAAAAATAGAACCTAACAGAAGTTCGGGCATTACAGAGGATTGCTTGAGGTGAGAGACAGTTACCTCTTCCAGGATGGTTGGTAGACGGGGAATCTACTTCTTCAGGATTCCCTTGGCAACACAGTCTGCCTTCCTAGAACACATTAATAAGAGTAAACGAAGAGTGGAGCAGAATAGAGACACCACGGCCAAACATGGTTTTCTTCCCTGCAGAGGGGATAACCTGACGGTGTTGTGCACACTAGCGTGAAGACACTCCGACCAGCCTGCAGAGGTGGTAACCTCGTCATACCCTGAAGCTGATAAGCCACATAGTGCGATGTCTGGTGCTGGGCCAGCATTGGTGGCAGATCAGTCCCTTCAGATAGACATTGCTCAAACTTCTCCTCATTCTAATCTCATTATAATAATATCACACATCCCACTGGGCACAATTCCTCACTGACCATGCACTCTAGAATTTTGATTAACTCGGGAGACTTTTTAAAATCAATGAATAACCAAAGTAAACATGACTAGAGTCACTCAAGCTCCACCTAAATGTAAAAGAAAATATATAAAAGGCAAACTAAGGAGGGATATGAATAGAAAAAGGAAGAATAGGGTAAGAACTAGGAAGGAAGAATGGGATAAGAACAGAGGAGCAGGAGCTAAGTAAGAAGGAAGAGGAGGGAGGGAAGATTCTATCGTAATTTCTGGATCAGGTGATAGGCTGAACCCCCTTCCTCTCCTCAGGTCAGGACATTGCCTGAGGAGACTCCTCAAGACTGAGAGCCCTCTGCCATCTTCTGAGTGAGTGACGATTGCACATTTGTACGCTAGGCAGTAGCTAAGGACCCCACACTACAGTAAAGAATTTCTTATACTAACATCCGAAACCTGTTTTCCAAATGTTGCATTTGAATAAATTGTGTCATTCGTGAACTTGACCACTTGTTTTGAAGGCAATCGGATCTACAGTTGACAGACTGTTAGTGAATCCGATACTGCCAGAGTCGAGCTAGTAGTTGATCATGCTATTGGGGAACTTGATTTGCTCCTAGGAAGGTGATTGGACTGACAGTCAGCAGACTGTCAGTGAATCCGATACTGCCAGAGCTGGGTGTATAGCTAACACAGTATTTGGTATCCTTGTTAAGAGATGAGTCCAGCCACCCCTAGGTCCTCTAACCTTTGAGGATCATCTGGAATGCAAGTGGAATCATCTCTTATCAAATTTGCCCCCCCATCCAATCGCACGATTTTAAATTGGTGTTGTTGTCAAGATGTCGATTAAAGAATTGCTACGGAGACAGAAATGTGGCCCCTCAGAAGGTGTGGGGGGGATTGGGCTAGAGATAATTGTTCAGATACCGAAAAGGCTTTGCAAAGAATAGAGGAATGCCATGCTAAGTTGAAGGATGGCAAAGTAAAGGATGTTATTTGTGCCATTCTGGGTGCTTGCCTAATTCAGGTGCAGAAGGACTATAAAATAAGTGAGAAATCGAAAATAGATTATCAAAGTAAGAATTCAGAAATTCAACGCTTGCATCATGTATTACAGAAGGAAAAGAGATGTACCCAATTATTGGAACAGCGAATTGAAACAACGCTGATGCAGGCACCCCAACCCCCTAATATACAACAGATCAAGAAGTTAATTATCAACACTGAGCCTGAGGACTGGGATGGAGATATATGGGGAGATTCATATAAGGAGACAGAAGAATCCTCAGAACCAGTGGCTGTTCGGCTACTGATCAAGACCGAAAGATCTAAGGACCCCAAGGCTGGAATCCCTGCACTACAATTCCGACTGCTCCTTATTCAGGTTCAGAATTAGGAGAACTGCAAACTAAACTTTCAAAGAAGCCTGAGGAAACTGAAACCAGGTATTTGCGGAGAGTTTCTCTTTCAGGTGGTGACAGGATATTGTTACACGGAGGATCCTCAGGCTTCTGGCGGCCAGGAGTGTTTCTGTATGAGGGGTTCCCAGATTATAATCTATCTATTACTGCTCAAGTTGTTTTTTGGCCAGGGGGAATAAACCCCAGAGAAAGAGGCTAGGCACTAGTAATAAGAGTTATAGGATTGTCTGGCTTATCAGAAGCAATGCAAAAAGCATCTTGCATTCAGGCAATGTATGGCCTAGGACATTTTGATGATCTGTTAATGGCTCCATTAGACTCAGTCCACCTAAGGCCTCTCACTAAGGGTCTGCCCAACATGGCAAAGACACATCTGCAAAATCTAAAGAAAAGGGCCCGAGAGCATAATGATCAGAACCTCCATGTCCCCCCTTTACCCATCCCTACTCGGGGCGGATCTGTTACATGACACCGTGAGTCATGGATGAGAGATGTCCTAGTCAGACTTTGAACTCTGCCAGAACACTTAGGGAGAGGTAGGAAGGTGTTTCACACAACAAAATTGGAGGGTCAGTCGTACCCAAAACATGAACCCTTTCAGGGTCCATCGGGATCTGTAAATCAAAATTACAAATTGTTCAGTAATTTATGTTAACAAGCATTAGCTTTAGGTCCGCTCCGCTCTATGCTGCATGGGCAATCCACTAACTGGATCAAGAAATTGGTTGAAATCCTGGAACGTAAGTGACTGAACTTCCTCCTTCAATTGGGCAGGACAAAAACACCCCCTTTTGCCACTCAGACAGAGCAAGCAATCCATTTGCACCTCTAGAGAGGAGCTGAGGAGATTAAAAAACTAAACAACGTGAATTGGGCTGCCCAGCCCGCATGATACATATTTTTCAATGGTCCAAGAACAAAGAACCCTGTATAGCAATTCTCGTTGGTCCTAAAAAAATTAGTGTAGCATTTTTGATTGATACTGGAGCACAGATTAGTGTCCCAAACAAGGACTCCAAAATCTATTGTGATTAGTGGAGTGCTAAAGAAAAATGCCCACTTGCTAGGACACAATTATGATTGCCTGAGTAGAAGAGAATGGCAGCTATGGATGTGGTACTAAATTCACACCCAGGGAATATTCTAGGATATGATTTACTTAGAGGAAAGTGATGGTAGCTTTCAGAATTTTGGAAGGAAGGAGAGGGAAAAGGGACTCGTCTCCTTAGTCTGAGCAGTGAAAGAGGCAGAAAAATTGTGAATCTCACGGAATATCATTGTTCGGGGCCTTTTCCATAGTTAAGACCTATCCTTAAAGGCACCTTCCCCTCAGTGTCCCACAGAAGGGAATTATCCGCAAATGGTATGCTTATCTCTAACCTTTGAGGATCCTCTGGAATGCAAGTGGATTCATCTCTTAACAAATTTGCCCCCACCAAACTGCAACACATATATACGTGTATATATATGTGTTTATATATATATATATAAATATATATATATTTATTTAATTTACATATAATAATATTATATAAAAATAATAACATTATTACATATTATGTGTGTGTGTGCGTGTGTGTATATGTATATATGTGGTTTGTATATATGCATATACATATGTATATGCATATATACACACCAAAACATACATGTAACCTGTGGTAGTGTACCCCAGCAAAACTTAATTACGATGTTGGTATCATAGATAATAATTGCAATAAAATTGCATCAACATGGTTTTTCAGAAATTTTACTAAACAGCACAAATTTCTCGGGGGATTTAAGGTACTTAAGATCCTCAAATATACTAAAGCTCAAACCAGTGTCATTATTTTTTTATCTCATACCTAGCACACAAACACGAGTTTGTGGCACATTTGCTGTTCCGATCTTCAAGTGTACCTTTTATGAGATATACTTGGAATTTTTTTTTTACAATAATTTTGATAGTGTTTATACACATATATACTTGAAAAGTAAGTCTGGTACTGTTTGCTTAATGATTTCATGATGGATTTTTATGATTAACAAAGCAGTTGGAGACCTGCAAAGGGCTTTGTTTTTTTTTTAAGTGCATTTATATGTCAATTCCTCTGATAAAAAGATGTGTAGAATGGTATTTTCTAGATGGATTTTATTTTACTCATAGCATAGTTGATAATAGCTAATTTAAATTAATGTGTGGCTTTGCATTGAGGTCAGGGAGATTTTGTCAGGAATCCCAGTGAAAGCACGACTGGGCGCACAGCATATCTTCGAATGAGTGTAGTCTTTCTCCTATGAATGGAAACACTGACATAAAGTGTGATATGAGGCAGATTAGCTGTGTCTCGGTGTCTTCTGGCAGCACATTATGTTCATGTCATGTTCTTGAATTTCATTTACAGATAAGCGCTGTGAGTAATTGTGGTGTGCATCTTAAAATTGTAATCTACTCTTGATGTATGGAAACAGAGAAAATTAGATTAAGAGAATCTTTCAAATGACTTTGTGTGTTGTTTGGCTTTAGAGTGTATGGTTTTCCATAAGCAAAACAAATCTTTTCCTCCACTCCTTCTCTTTAAATCTTTACAGTTCCTAGCAGACTATGTTTTAAGGTAAGAATAAATTACCAGCCACAGAGCTCACAAATAAGTAGTTTTTTTATGAGTAGGTTTTTCATCTTGAAGCCTGAATGGTGTTAATGTTTGTACATTATCCTAATGGTCTGAATGTCATTAATATCCCTCCTTAAGTTGCCATTCAAATTATATTTAACCTTGAAGCAACATCTGAGCACTTTTCTCCCACATATTTGTGCCCCATTTAAGAAGTGACTGGACAGCAGTAGGTAGATTATGTGATTTTCCTATTGTTCCTTTAAAAAAGTATAAACTTCTAAAATAACAGAGACAGACTGGCAGAGTCTAAATATAGTACAGAGTTTTTAAATGATCCATTTTTAAATGAACTTTTAGTGACTGGTATGTGTCTTTTTTTCATGCTGGTACCAACTTATGGATTTCATAGACCTGTGTGCATATGTGTGTGCAGGTATATGTATGTGTATATAAAGAGAGTACATCATAGGACTGTATTTAATATTGACTGTAGTGTTTGAGCAATGTTCTGATAAATAACAAACAAGTCACCAGAATAAGGTGAAGCAGTAAGATTTTTCTTTTGGAGGACACTAACAATTTATTCCCAAGGCATTTTAACCAAATGAGCAGTCCATACGATATAGTATCATAACTCACTGGCAGGACTTCACGCCTATACAGTTTGAGAATCAGCTAATTGATAATGGCTCTGGAATGATTGAGTTGTGATTCAAATTGGGGTGCTCAGAGAGCATTCTATATATAGTTACTTCCTGCAAGGACACTTTCAAGGGACAGACTTTTTCTATAGTTGACAGAATTCACTCGTGTGCACACACAAACATACGCAGATACATGTGGAAAAGAAATGGACATGCATGTCATAGCTGAAAATGCCATTGATTCCACCAAAGAAATTGACAGTTAATGTCTCAGAATGTCTTCAGTTTGTTAAGTGCACTCTAGACGTTCTTTCACAAAACTGTTTTCCTGACTTGCTTCCTTTTCCCCAGTCCTGACACTCTATTCTCTTTAGAAGCTCTTTAGAAGCTTCCTCTCGATGTTGTGCACTCTAACACTACAAAATAACTTAATCAAAGAAAAAATATTTGGGCAAATTTCTCAAATTGAAAAAGAAAAAAGGGCTGGAACCTGTGTCCTCCATAGCCTCAATAGAGATTCCTATCTCTAAGCTACAAAATATCTATTAGTGTCTGTGATGTGATTCTTATAGTACACAATGTTTGTTTTTCTGAGGCATAGAGTCCTGAGTAATCATTGATTCGTGTTTTCTTCTGGCTCCTGCAATGCCAAATGGAGAAGGCTTCAAATCTCAGCCACTCACGATGTTTTACCATCCTACCAGAAGTTAGTACTCATTCCTACTAGCTAACCAAAGCCCTCTCAAACCCAGGTGAGGAAATTTCATTTAAGGCTGCAGATTGTTACCTATTAACTTCTTTTCTTTTACTGGAATAACTTAGGAAGCATGAGTACAATCAAACAATTGGGAGTTTGGGAAGATTGACAGGATCCAATTATATATATAAAGGTGGAATCTTAGATGTACATATATTTTATGAGAAAAAATAATTTTGGAAAGAGACAACAAAGACAACATTATCTTCACTTCATCACTTCACAATCCTATTTTTAAAATCCGCAGATATTAATATTTCCTATGATCCTGAAAACTCTTTGATGATGCTAAAACAGAAGTTGGGTTGAAGTAAAATTTTTCTGTTTGTGCATTTTTTGAAGGAAGAGAATGGATTAAATAAACATTCCTTTTTTTTACAAATGTACACAGTACAATCAAATGTAACCTTGAAGTTATTTTTGTGGGAACCATAAACTTTTTTCTTTTTACTCATTTAAACCTTGAAACAATACACTTGGAAGTCAATGGAAGATTATCTAGACTTCCAGGAATAAGTTAACACTGCACAACTAAGCACCTGCTTTTTCTTCAGAGGTATGTAAGCAATCAGTCATATTTGAATTTTATTATATACTTGGTAATAGAAACTTTACAATAATTTCATAAAATAATAATTTTATAAATATAGTTGAAGCTATTACCTTCTCTTTAAAACAGAATCAAAATATTAAAGAAATTGTAGATGTCGTAATGTGACTTGAAACTTATGGGATGGCATGCTACAGATACTTCTGCATTCATTTTAAATTATTGCATGAAATAATTCTGGATCATATAATATATTTATGATATAATATAGGATGAACATAATATACAACACTAAGGTTAAAAAAAATCCAAATTTCTAGTATATAGAGATTTTGAATTAATTTCTACATCCTCTGACAAAAAAAAAAATCTTTCATATGTCTTAAATAATGAAGAGTTTGTCTATAAGGAAAAAACAATCAATGAAAGTATTGAGAGGAATTCAAATAGAATTAAGATTATTTATTAAGACAAGTCTTTACTGTGATTTCTGTGAACAATGACTCATAATTATAGAGATGCTCACAAATTAATTATTTTTAGGCACTGACTTTATCCCTTTTTCTGTACAATCTCTAGCTAAAAAAGCTAAAGGAAAGACTTCCTTTTTGTCTATTGATTTGTTCACACTACAGTTAAATAAGTATTTTGTTATTAGAAACTGAGTTTGTTTTTTAAGTACAACAAAAATCTATTTTGACCTGATAGGATTTTTTCTTTCTGTTCTCTCGTATACTACTATTCAAACAATTTTTACAAAGATGTATAATTTTTCCTCACTCATTTGCAGTAGGTGTTTAAATCAGTAAAGAGTCTGGGAATAATATTTGTTCTTTTCTGTCACCTTTGAACTAAGAAGTTTAAAGCACTTTTAAACCTTAAATTATAGAAGAAAAAAAAAACCCTCTGCAAGGTAGAGAAAAGGAACATATAACTTTACTTTCAACCAATAATATGTAGCAGTTATTTAATTAAGGATTGGAATAAGCACTGAAGTATAATACTGCATCCAATTTGAGATATGACTTTGAATTTATTCACAAATTGTGGATATGGAATTTACTGAGTTTTAAAGTTAGGTTTCAGGGTTTTGCTCCCAAACTCAAAAGGAAAGAGTGGATTTATTTTAGTCTCTCTTCTTTGAGATATATTAAAACAAATTGATTTTTAGAAGACAGATTACTAGAATCTTCTGAAAACTCAGATCTCTCTAAGTGTTTTCATACAAAATAAGAAAATGAAGGCAGTTAAAATCAATAGATACTTCTGAATATTTTGCTCTGATGGAAAGCCAGATGGAATAGCTAGGTGACTTGGCAGACTTCATATCCTCTGAAAGGAAATATAGGCATGAAGATGTAATACAGAATGGAAATCTGTGAATGGTAGAACAACTTTATAGATTCTATAATCTTAAGTACTCTTATAGCTGCTTCAAAAGATATTCTTATAGTGCCCTCAAAACCTGTCTAGAGCAAAAGGTCAGTGCAAACACAAGAATGATACCTACTGGTTCAGCATATGTTCTCTCCATCATTAAGAAAATTTTCCCTTTTAAGTCCCAACATCTTCTATTTTGTGTTATTTGAAGCTCTACAAAAGCAATTCCTCCAGTGACAGCTAGTTTTAAATATACAGCCTAGTATTTCAGCTGCTATCTGGATGCAAGCATGAAGTTACATTAGTATATCAGTAAGCATATTAGAGAATAATCAGAAAAGTTCAGATTACCTCTAATTTTCATGCATCTTATCGAAATATAACAAATCATATTTCTTATATGAATAAATTGAAAAAGTAAAAATGAAAAATGTGAGTAGTTTACAAACTATGGGGCAATGGAAATACCCTCAGATATAAATTGCCTCAAAATGTGTGAACAGAAAAAATACTCTTAATTCATAGAAGTACAGCTGATTAATGTTTACACAGTTGAGCCAAGCCCACAAAGTTGGAGTCAAACTTACATATGGATATATAGACAAAGCCTATTATAATTTGCTTCATCATCATTTTCCTAATACTTGAATCCCACATTTTCGGTTTGTGTATTTAGATATACTGACCTATAGCTCTGGACCAACAACCCCTAACCATACAAAGTGCTGTTGCAAGTTCCCTGCCAACACACCATGCAAAGTGAGGATGTAATAGGAGATGGAACTATCTTTCATTTTTATTTTATATCCTGGAGGATTTTTTTCCAGTATTTCTTTTCAAAGATTTTTTTCTGTGTATATTTCTACCATCATTGAGGGCAATAATAAAAAATGAAGCATGAGAAGCCTCATGATTGGATTTTAACCAAACATAAACTCAATAAACATTGATAATCCACTTCAATATTGATACATACTGTTTACATTTTTATGACACTCTCTTAAATAGCATTTTAACAATTCTACATATATATATCATTTGTGTATACAAAAATATAAATTTAGAGGAGGATCCTCTCTACACATTTATATATACTCACTTTATTAGTGGCTATGCTGTGATATACTGTAGATATCTATCTTTTATATTTACAGAAAGTGTACTTTCTGTTTCTAAATCTTAAATTATACTGCTGTGGACTAATGAAAAATAACTAAACTCTACCAAAATAAATTGCTTCTGAAATAGATTTAAACTTTTAGACAGTTATCAGCTTTTTACATCGCTTGGGGAAGACAAAATTTGAAGGGACTGTTCAATTCATATCTCAGCAATTTCAAAACAGTATTTCTGTTTCTATGATGCATGGGATTATAGAATTTTGAGATGTCTGTAAAACCAAGGAATGTGTAAGTATTACTAAAGAAATTAGCAAATAGATTACGGACTAGATTGTTTACCTTTGAGGCATAAGGGTTCACGGTCGCTCACAGACACATTTGCACTGAGTTCTGAAGTGTAATAAACGGGTTGTAATTCGCAAGCTAAACAAAGTGATAAGGATATGTTAAGATGGCGCCAGGTCGTAATTTGCAAGTGACAAGGATATGTTAAATTGGCGCCAGGTTGTAATTTACAAGTGATAAGGATGCTAAGCTTCTAACAGCTATTAC
>JAUBNY010000499.1:0-11106 GCA_032275445.1 Crypturellus soui | reverse complement strand
TCTCTCTGCCCTGCTCCCAGCCAGGAAAGGTCAATATTCTAAAAGATGTTGCCCACGCGGCCTGAAAGAGGAGCTCAGGCAGGTATTTGGAGTAGCTGTACGGAATTTGGACTAAACAGACATCAGCAAGGCTGGAAATAGTCCTTTCCCCCTCCAAAGATAAACACCCATTACATAAAGCTCAGCATCTCATTTTCCTTCTTCGTGCAAATAACCATCTTCGAGAGGGAGCAGATGAAACAGCCACACGTAGAGCTTGTGTGCACTGCAGTGCAGCTTATACCATTGAATAGCTGACACCCGTAGTGGCTACTAAATATTATTCCCTTCCTAAAATAGCACGTGCTCATCCCCGAGTCAGAAAAAGCAGCAAAAGCAGCTTGTTATTTTCCAACCTTTGCTTTTGTATCTTCTTTGTGCACCAGTAAGTCCCTTCCCAAAAGCCACCAGGTAGGAGAGGGTCGCAGGACACGATCAGTTAGACCAGCGGGGACCTCTGCACGTCCCCGTTAGCTGCTTTGACCCACGTACGTTTACACGGGACAGAGAGCTGCAGAGATCTCCTCTTTGTCGCTTCCACGTGTTGGTCTCCGGGTCTTTGTCCCTTGCGTTCTGGTGCGCTGAAGGAGCAGAGTGCTCCCCGTTTCCTCCTGGTGCCACGACTTGGGGCTTGGTTGTCTTCAGATTCAATACGTGGAGTGGTGCCAATAGAAAAAGAAACCATCGCGCTGGTGACGCGTAGCCCCCCGCGCGCGCCTGGGCTGCGGGATCGCATCCTGACGGATCGTGTCTGCTGCTCCCGCAGAAGTGCATTAGCAGAGGAGAGCTGCAGGTCTCGCTGTCCTACCAGCCCGTGGCGCAGAGGATGACCGTGGTGGTGCTCAAAGCCAGACACTTGCCAAAGATGGACATCACCGGCCTCTCAGGTAGAAGCTATTCACCCGCGCCGCGGGCGGCACGCGCACGGCCGGGCTCGGGGAGCGGAACGGTGCCTTGCTGCTCGCTAAGGGACACGGAAGCAGCGCCAGAAACACAACGTGGGGCAGGGCGAGCAGGGAAAGATGCACGAGCAGCTGGGGCTGTTCATCGTCGGGTGGGAAGGGTGTCCGGGGAACAGCGGTCTGGTGGGGACAGAACCTCAGGCACTAGGGCTTCCCTTGCAGCCCTCCCGTCAGATGTGGTTTTGTTGCCTGTTCTCCCTTTCCCTCACGTTCCTGAGGCCGCTGGATCACTACAAGTGACCAAACCGATTGCAGAGCTGCAGATGGTCGTACGAGCGACACCGGCTCATCCACACGGTGATACCAGCGATGGTACCAGGGTGGCATCACCCCGTTTGCTTTACAAAGATGGCTTTTTCCAAGTTCCATGCCTTTCTGTGCCTCTTTGGGGAAAACTGTGTGTACTCTATTATGTGTTATTATGTGTAAGATCATTATTTGAGAGGGATAAAGAACGTGGAGCTGGTTCCTGAAAGAGGGTGAAAACATTTCTTGTCACGAACAGGGAAAATTGAACTGATTGGGGCAAGTCTCATTAAGGACCTACACACCGGGGCCTACGAGGATTAATTAGCAGCGCGCACAGGCAGCTGCCGTTTCCCCAGCCCCTGCCCTGCGCTGGCGGATCCCTCGCAGCGCTGGATTCGTGTTTAAAAGCACCGGTTGCTCTGCAGCAGCACAGCAAAGCCCCGCGCTGGGGTAGCCCAGGGGGGCAGCTCAGCCCTGCGCAGTCACATTTAGGTGGCAGGAGCCCAATCCTGCCCGGAATTCCCTGGCGCGTCGCTGGGCTGTGTTATTAGTTTGTGTCTCTCTCCTCTCCGGCAGATCCCTACGTTAAGGTGAACGTCTATTACGGGAGAAAGCGTATAGCAAAAAAGAAGACTCACGTGAAGAAGTGCACTTTGAACCCCGTCTTCAACGAATCCTTCATCTACGACATTCCCGCCGAGCTCCTGCCCGACATCAGCATCGAATTCCTCGTCATCGACTTCGACCGCACCACCAAAAACGAGGTCGTGGGCCGGCTCATCCTGGGCGCGCACAGCGTCACCGCGGCCGGCGTCGAGCACTGGCGAGAGGTGTGTGACAGCCCCCGCAAAGCGGTCACCAAGTGGCACAGCCTGAGCGAGTACTAGCCCGGCCCCGTAGGACACACTCCAGCCTTGTTCTAGCTGTAGAAACTTTCCTAACAAGCAGCTCATTGGTTCTCTAGTGATGTGATTTTTGCAGGGCACTAAAATTCTAAAGAGCGTTCAGTTAAAAAAGAAACCACGAATATATATAACGGTGTAATCACGCTATTGCATGCCTAATACAAACTGAAATTAGTATAACTACCAATATCAAGTTGCAGATTTTAATACAATTATCTGTCACTATGGAAGTTGTGTTTGTGCCGAACTGTCTTTGCTGGTATTCACCAAAATTGGCCTCTCTTTATTAGGCTTCTTCCAAGGTTTATGAATTCTGCTGTTTAACCTCTAGTTTCTTGCTGGTTTGCCTGCCCATTGATTCTTGCAGTTCTTTTCTTTGCTGGTTTGGGAGTTACGAACTGTGTTTCCATGCAAGGATGGTCTAGATTTCTGCACGAGAACAAAAGGAAAACACGAAAGGGGAAAATGGTTCCTCCTGTCAAAGACAAAAATAATTCCATAATCTGCTACTAAAATACTTCCATTTGTGACACACTTGTTGTGGAGCTATAAAGTCAAAACATAAAAGATTTGCACCTAAAATTAAACACTGCCAACCCGATCCCTTTGCTTTCACCACCTGGAAATCAGCCCAGGCATCTCCCTCCGGGTCTCCACGATGCTCTGTTTACCCCTGTCTGTGCACAAAGGGCCCAAGGAAATAAAAACCGACCATATGTCGTTAATTGTAAAGGAAACTCTTGAGCTAGCTCTTAAATAGTGGATCTGACTTTTGCGAGTGCCGATGTGCTCACTGTCACCTTTGAAACGTAGAAAACACCCCCTGCTACCGTGACCTGTAGCACTTCGGGCTATTAACCCTGGCTAGTCACTAGTTTGAAGAAGTTTGTGGAGTTCTGCAAACACAAGGTGAGGTTTGGAAGTAGCTGCATTAGATCTTGTGATTAAAACACTAACCTAAGGACTTTTTTTTGTAGAAGACAGTAATATCTTGGCAAGTAATGGCAAGTAATTTCATTTGGGTGCTTATTACGTTCGAACCAGAGAAAATATAAGGATGATACATGGCAGCAAATAACTAATTATAAACGTTGTTGGCAAGCTGAGCGTAAAGAGTTACGACAAGCTGTAGAAACTCAGATTATTTTTGAACACTTCAATGGGAATTGAAAGCAGAACTGAGCTGGCAGGGAGGCGCGTGGGACCCTGCAAGTTTCCAGTGCACCTTCAGTTGCTTCCAGGCAGGCAGCTCTGCGTCCTGGAGACTAAATAACCTCTTAGCGTTGCCAATTTTGAAGATCATTTAACTGCTTACAGGACCTGACTACTGAATTTTAGAGCCCTGTTGGAAAAAAGAAATAGATCCTTTCCACTAACTAATGAAACTCGACTAATTGAGCAAGGCTCGCTCAGTTTTTTTCTCCAACCACAATGTAAAGCAGCTGCTGCTGGGAGGGCTCTTCACGCGCACGGTCAGCACTTAGGAACATTTGGGCATCTCTTCCGAAGAAATTCCTGTTGGCAAGTTCTCGGCTCTCAGCCACGGAGCGGAGAACAAATTCCCCCTTGGAAACGGGAGTCACTTGTTTCAATCCTGGGCTTTGCACTCCGCGGTCTCGTTGCTGCAGTTCAGGAACCGGCACCGCGTTGCCCTCAGAACCGCGTTTTCCCGCCCCGCTCCAAACGTTCGGGTGGAACGTGCTAAAAAAAATAAAATAAAAAAATCACCAAGTTCCCTTTTTCCTTCAGTGTGAGAAGAATGCTTAAGCCTAGATGGTCTCCTTAAGATTCCTTTAGTTTAAAGGGAAAGATGAACTTCTTGTCAAGGAAACGTGCTCAGGGTAAATAGACTTAGGCTATTGGGCAGACGTGAGTCGTTCCAGCACTTCTGGAATAACGGGAAACTGAAGATGTGCAGATTTTTTTGTTTTTAAATGTAAAATAGACAGTAAGTGACAGCGGACTCACTGTAAAATCTCCCAGATGTGGTTATTCTTTACCTTGTGTCTTCTATTGTAAAATTAACTTGGACAGTTACAACTTTGTGTGAAAAAAAAAGAAAAAAAAAGGCAAAAAAACTAACTCAAAATGTGTGAAACTGCATAATGCTGTATGCTAACCTACACTATGTAATGCTACCTTGTATGTTGAATTTGTTAACGCACATTGAGCGTGCAAATAAAAATTAAATCACTTTAAATAGCTGCTGCCTGTGCCATGTTTGACTTTAGGCAACACAGAATGTGTAGCTACACCGAAGACTTTGTAAGGATTTGTTTCTAAAAGAGTGTGCGTTTCTGTTGTGACTGAAGGTAGCAAAAAGGAGCACACGAATCTCAAAGACACGAAGGGGCACAGCAAAACCCGGGCAGTTGAAATAGCTGCTGCTACTCGACTCTTACCCTGCTCTGCGTGTCCCTGTAACGCAGAGGGCCGGGCGAGCGGGGCGTACGGGCCGGCTCCAGCTGAACGCGACGCAGACAAAGATGCCCTCAGACTGGCAGGAAAAGCAGCAACGCGAGGAATTTGCAGCAGCGGGACCGGCTCTCCCTGCGGGGAGACGCTCCATTATACTGGGGATTTAGACGCATTCCTGGAGCCGAGGCAGAACGGACCTCCGGGGCGGTCTGTTCCGGACCGTCCCGGGCCGCCTCGCTCCGCACCGGGGGCTCGGCCGGCCTTGGAGAGCGGCACGCGGCCGAGCGCGGCGTCTGCCCAGGAACGGGGCTCCCGCGAGCTCCCACGTTCCGCTCTTCCCTCCCGGATGGCTTCCCAGGTAACAGCAGCCCGAGATTCACAGGTGTTTTAGGTGCCTGAATACCCCTGCGAACGCCAGGTCTGCAACCTGCAGGAGCCCCGGCCCGAGCTGGGACACACCAAACCACAGGCACACGAAGAAAAGGAACAAAGTGGGAACAGAGAAAGGGTTTTAAGGAGAGCATGAAAGTTGAGCGCTCTCTTCCCACCTTCTCTGGGCCCGGATGCCGATTCCAGGCGAGCTGAAAGGATTTTTGTCACGTTCAGCGGCACAATTAGGCTCTTCCTCCTCTGACAGCCTCTACCCCACCTAATTCAACACACGGCCAGACGCCTGTTACCATGGCAATGGGATTTACTCCTCCATCACAGACTCCCTGGGTCAGGGCTCTCTGGCATTTCCCTTGAAACAGCAGAGTTAGCAACAGCTCCATCAGCCTTCTGAACCCTAAATGTGTTAAAAATGCCTTAAAAGGGAAAAAAATCTGCTGTCAGGAGTGTACCTGTGAAGGAGCTCGCGTTTACCACGTCCCTTAACTGCCAGCTACGGATCTCGAGTCACTCAAAAAGCCGCTCCGCTGCTTCGAGACAAACAAAAGGGATCCAATGGTGACACTGTTCTCGCTGCCAACGTTTAAAAACGCGACCAACTCACAGCTCTTTGAATTCGTCCCTCGGCACTTAGAATGCCACGGGAGTACAGAGAGGCCAGGAGAAGAGGCAGCGGGAAGGCAAACACTGCTCAGGTTTGTTGAGTGGATTTTGCTCTCAGCAGGTTTAGAATTTGTTCCATTTCTCATAGTTTATCCATTCAAACTCAGAGCTATTTCACGTACACAAGGACGAACACGTGGACAAAAACCCTCCTTGGTTGTAGCTCAATCACTTCCTTAGTGATTCTTCCTCTGAATTCACTTAGACCCACATAGCAGCGTTACTGGTAAAATGCAGGCGGCTCTTGGGATCTCTCTTTTTTACACTACTTCCTTTTTCTTTCTTTTTGTTATTTCTAAGGTTTCCCTCCTCACGTGGCACTCGGGTTACGCCTACGAGCTCGGCTGAGCATTGGCAAAGCGGCGTTTGGGGGATTCAAGCTTCCCACGGGAACCGGCGCTGCTCGTTCCTCCCCTGCAGCCCCTAGCGGCTCCGCGGAGCCGGAGTCACACGGGGGCTTTGTGCGGCGCTGCGGCTCGCGCGCAGCCGCTCTGCGAGCAATGACCTCAGCGGCGCTGCCACTCCAGGGACTGCGGGGACAGCGAAGGAGGGACCCAGGGCTGCCAGCAAAGCGCCCGCAACCCGAAGGAACGACTTCACGATCCCTTTTGATACGCGTTTTCCAGAAAAAGCTGCGCACGTACCAGGAAGCGTCCTCCTCCGGCGCTCTTGGGCTGAAAGGCTTCCTACCCTCGTGCTGGGCACCAAGGATTGAAACACCAAAGGCAGAGAGTTGTATTAAAAATTCTATATTGTGTCAAATAAAACAATAATTCTGCATACAAACTCATATATGACAAAAATAAAACTCTTCTTCAGTAACACTGCGTAAAAAAGTGCTTGCTGCTGTTCTAAGAATTCTGTAAGCAACAGGCTCACAAAGGGCATCAGTAAACACTTAACTGCATCGAAGGAATAATGTAAGGCACAGATACCAGTTATTTTAAGGTGAAAATAAATATTAGCGCCATGCAGCTTCCATGCTGCTGGCAGGTTACCTCTCCTCATGACCTGAACGCTACAAATGTAGGCAATTCACTAAGATAATGTGTTAAAATTACGTATCAAGGGGAAAACTTACCCTAACCTGGTCTCTGTTTAACATTTCCAGAAAGCTGGAGTGGTTTTTGTAATGACCTAACCAGCCACTGCTTTTAGAGCAGCGTGTTAGTTGTCATTCCTTCTTTCTGCTCAAAATTTGTTAGTTTTCCTAGGATTTTTAGCTAGGAGTTACAGACAGCATTTAAACAAGGAACGAAAACTTGTAGGGCTTTTGGTTCTGTGCGAGTAACTGCACAACAGATGTGCACACCTGCTCACACAGCTGCTTTTCAAAGAGGCCTTATGTTGCAAAAACATTCCCAGTTATTCTTAACCTCTTGTTCAATGTGAAATTATCACCAGTTGAGCTCTGGAAGTGAGAAACAGAAACCAACTGAAACGTTTAGCTCAGGTACAAATGTACATAAAACAATAACCCCTCCCTCCCCTCCAAATGCCTCGCTATAAAATGCTTTTAATCTTACAGAAAGAAAATATTCTCAGAAGCACCAGGCTTAGGATTTCCAGTGGCATCCTAAGTGCTGCAGAGCTCAGCGAGGAAGCCCAGCGGTTACCGCGTCTGCCCTCCTCGCTGCTCCTGCTCAATCCTGTGACCCGTGAATGGAAGTAGCTTCGTTTTGAACCCGACTGCACAACAAGAGCTGTGTTACGCTTAGAGTCCGTTAAGCTCTTGCTCTTAACCTGAACCGTTCCAGGCACTTCAGCTTGGCCGTTTCAACCACGACCGGGCTGCCCGTGATTCGGAGCGTCGCTAAAAACCACAGCCAGGAGCCCCTCTCTGCAGGGGATCGTTTTGTATCTGGGCCCCAGCTCTGGGCTAAGCTCTAGAGCTGATGCATCACTGCAGAGCAGAGCAGATCTGCTGTCTCTAAGACACTTTCTTAACCAAACCACTGTTCGCTGAGCTAAGGAAAAATCTCTACGTGCACCGACTGAACTGCATATATAAATATGTGTGTATATATATATATATGGGGGGTCAGAGATGGGACTGTCTGTCAGGACTGTCTTCAGCTCTACTCTTACAACTGGAAGAATCTTACAGGAATTCAGAATATTAACCCCGGGGCCAAATATCTGCAACACTCCAGTCATCTTCTTTACAGAGGGGCTATTGGAGCAAACTGGAGTGACTGGACGAGAGCTTCACACCCAGCAGTGACACCGGCTCCTTTAAGGAAGTGAGATAAACTCCAACATAAATAACCTACCGCACTCACCCAGCTCTGCTCTTAACAGGCAAGTCAGGAAACTCAAAGCTGGTTTCCACAGCGTCGACAGCATCACTGTATCCCGCACGCTACGGCAGCACAAGAAATGTTACGTATGGTAGGAAAAAACACTGGGTATTGGTGCACCGTTGCCAAGCTGCAGCTGCCATAGGAACCATAACTAGCTGTTTTCTGACTTGTTTAGGAGCCCAGCTACATCACTGCAGCAACGGGGACGTGCCACGCTACTCTGGGTTTAGGGGGAAATATTCTGTTCCATGAGAACTCAGAATTCTACACTGACCTCTGCGCTAGGCTCTGAGCCAGGGCACTCGCTCTGTAAGAGACTCTGCAGCACGGCCTCGACAAGCAGCCTCTTGCCACGCGGGTTACCGCTCCAAAAAGCAGCCAAATTTGTTGTGCAAATGACTAGAAAAATAAAAACAAGAATTAAGTTACGTTGCGAGGGGCTTCAACGTGATTTTAAACGATTCAACTTCCAGTACGCAATGACCAAGGACAAACGCTCCAGGGTGCACGGGCACAGACCCCTCCGCAGTTGTAACCAACGCCACATGAGTGACATTTGTTGGATCCAGTCAGAAAAACAACAAATAAAAGCAAAATCTCCATTGCATCATGAGTTAAAAGATCCAAAATTAAGGGAATACCATTTTAAACAGAAGGAACTGGGAGATATTACGCCTTCCTCGGTAATAGTCCCATCAGACATAAAACATCCTGCCAAAACATTGTCCCCAAACCACTTTGGTTACAAACAGCTTCTCACAGATTCTGTGTCACTCTGCAGAAGAATCCTCGCTGCTCAAGTGACCGAATCCTTCTTTCTTCGAAACGGCGACTTTAGTCTTTTCCACATGCTACTTTTGGGCTTGGATTTCTTTTCCATGGCCATCACCGCTTCCTTTTCTTTCCTGCGGATTTCTCGCACGAGAGCGTGGAACACGTCGTCGATGTAGTAGCGATACGCGGCCGACGTCTCAAAAAAGGGGCAGTTGAATTCTCGGGCTAAAGCAGAGCCTTCTTCTTTGGAGACCTTAAAAAAAAAAAAAAGGTTTGTATTTGTCAAAGCCAAAAAAAACCCAAAGTTTATTTTTTTTTACCTTTTATTGTCCTGCTTAAACCATAACTATGCCCGCAGCCTACCCGTTCCGGAACGGCTCGTTTCCACCGATTTTTCCAGCTTTCTCTATAAAACCCTTTTGCTTTTTCCTTCACTCATCACTTCTCTAGAAACACAACCATCTGTAAGAGATTCTCTAAACAGAGCAGCTGCCTGCATTTATGAAACAACGTCCCTTCACGGACTATTACTTCCTTGAAGCTTAATTTAGAGATTGCTTAATTTTGGGTGTCCTGCCATAACTACTGCAATT
This sequence comes from Crypturellus soui, assembly GCA_032275445.1. Taxonomy (NCBI): domain Eukaryota; kingdom Metazoa; phylum Chordata; class Aves; order Tinamiformes; family Tinamidae; genus Crypturellus; species Crypturellus soui. The sequence continues at coordinate 1,810 of JAUBNY010000499.1, read as the reverse complement.
TTCCTCCTGCTACCCACACTGCAAATCCACCTCATTCCGGGTACAAACACAACCTCGGGAACTTTTTTTTCCAAATGACTTTCCCTTCCAGTGCTGCTCTGCTTCAAACTGCGTTTGCTCACAGGCAGCAGTTACTGTTTCTTTACAGACTCCACCAATACTTTCGTTAAGTTTACTCTATAGCAAACACACAGACTTTAAGAAAGCGAAAAGCACCTCTTTTTAGTGGGTTTTTGTGTCCTTTACCTGCCGCAGCTGGGTCAGGTCCGATTTATTCCCCACTAGGACCACCGGGGTGTCGTCCGTGCGGCGCACGCGGTAAATGAGCTGCTTGAACTCGCGCACTTCGTGGAAACTGCGGCGGTCTGTGATTGAGTAGCAGATGATGAAGCCCTCGCCAGCCCTCATGTACTGGTCTCGCATGGCTGTAAACTCTGCCTAAAAACAGACAACCGCCTTTTAATTGCACAGGAACACCAGCGCATTGCCGCAGGATCTCTGCTTCTCTGCACGAGCACTGCCCGTTTCTAAAACCCTCCCAGTTCCCTCGTTAGTCACGTACCTGTCCCGCAGTGTCCAAGATATCCAGATTTGCAGGTTCATCGTCAATGCGGATTCGTATTTTATAAGCGTCCTCTGTGACCGCATGACACATAGGGAAGAACAAAGTTGGAACACGACCGCACTGCTCATTAGTCATGAACGCAGGAAGAGACCGTTGCACAAAAAGCCCTTCATCTGGCAACGTTACTGCGCTAAATTAGCCTCATCTTCTATTGCAACAAATTAAAATGTAATTGCTCGAGTATGATTAGCATCCCACCCAACTGCTGGCTAAAGTTATTGCATGTGCTATTTCTGACCGACAAGTGGAAGCATCCCATAAATTCCAGCTTGCAGCTCTGTGGAAAGCACAAGGTAGCAGCATTACGCTCTGCTCAAGTCAGAAACCATCCCCAGATTCAAGGCACGGGTCATAACGGTCACCACCAGCTGCTGGTTTCTTAAGGCACTTTTCTCTCCCTCTGAACCCACCCTCACACGGAGGAAGGGAGCTATTTTTCCCATTTTTCCCTTTGAAAGAGTCACTGTTGGTTAGGGGCTTTTTAGAGATGCGGAAGAACCAAGTCCCAGGAGACACCCAGCAGCACAGGGAGCCCCTGGGGATTCTCACCCCTTCCAAGTCAGCTGGAAGGGTCTCAAACACAGAGCACCGTTTGGCCTGGGAAAGGCAAAGAGCAGAGAACTGACTGACATGACGGAGGCTTCATTTTGGGAGATAATACGCACTCTAAATAAAATGCATTTTAACATTAACATTTTAAAAGTAACGGATGGGGTAAACACTAAAGAGCTAAAAATTCGGGTGATTTCTCTGTCCTCACATAGCCTCGGGGCTACTAATTGCTTAAATTAGCAACGTGAGGTACTTGGAGGCCTCGGTTTATGGGCAGCCTCATGAGTCTCTCCAAATCAAGCTCTTTAGAGGAACAGAGGCTGCAGGGGCTCAAGGCCCGAGCAGGGGGAAGGAGGAAGGGCCGCGGCTCTCACCGATGGTGGGGTCGTGATCCTCGGGGAAGCGGTGGCTGATGAACTGCATGGTCATGGCTGCAACACAAAGGGGACACGCTCAGTCGCGGCCGGCACCCCCGGGCCCCGCAGCGCGGTACGGGCGAGCGGCGGGGCCGAACGGAGGAGGCTGAGGCGGGACGAGGCCTCCCCGGGAGCGCCGAGCGGCGGCCGGGCCCGCGCCGCGCGCACGCACCGCTCTTGCCGACGCCGCCGGCGCCCAGCATCACCAGCTTGTACT
>JAUBNY010000498.1:74409-98747 GCA_032275445.1 Crypturellus soui | reverse complement strand
ATCTTTATTTTAAATGCTGTAAACGTTTTCTAATAGTTTTAATATTCTTTTTTAGTCACAAAAACGCTAATTACATAATTTTTTTTCTGGGTTTTGGGACTACAATAGACTATTACTTTGAAAATTACAACTTGGAATCTTTTTATTTTCCTTCCCTCATAAAATATATACAGATGATCTTTGGGGATGAGCTCAAATGTTTAAATGTACTCCACAGAAACTGTTACAGAGCTCATACCAGACAGATATTCTTAACACTTTTACACTATGTCTGTTCATGCAACATCATTTCAGGGAAAATTTATGGTGTAAATGCTTTCAAGCATTTAGAAACAGCCATCATACTTTTCATTAACTTTTGCTTACAAAAACAAATGCATAAGTAACAAGAGTTCAAATGGAAGTTGATAACTGGAAAAACAGAGTTAATCTGCTTCATGGACTGTTATCCATGTTATAACTAAGTTCAAGGCCTGCCTTAGGAATGTTGCCAGCAGGTTGAGCGAGGTGATCTACCGTTTCTACTCAGCACTGGTGAGGCCACACCTGGAGTACTGGATACAGTTCTGAACTCCCCAGTACAAGAGGGACGTGGAGCTTCTAGCTTCTAGCACAGAACAGCAAAGATGATTAAGGGACTTGGACATCTGTCTTATGCATAATGACCAAAAGTGAGCTGAGCCTGTTTAGCCTGAAGAAGAGAAGATTGAGAGGGGATCTGACCACTATATATAAATACCTGGGGGTATTTAAAGTATGTAAAGAAGACAGGCCCAAACTCTTCTCAATGGTGGCCAGTGACAGGACAAGGAGTAATGGGTATTAATTAAAACACAGGAAGCTCCATATGCATATGAGGAAGAACTTCTTTACTGTGAGAGTGAAGGAGCCCTGGAACAGGCTGCCCATAGATGTTGTGGAGTTTCCTTCACTGGAGAACTTTCAAACTTGACTGAATGTGACCTGTGCCCCATGCTCTAGGCATACCGCTTGAGCAGACAGTTAGACTAGATGATGTCTAGAGGTTCCTTCCAACGTCAAACCTTCTGTGATTCTGTGGTATCCAGCTATATATAACTATGTCCAAGTTGTAACTATGAAACTGTCTTCCATGCAAAGAAGCAAAGTGTTAAAATGTGAAAGGTAACACTTTCTTGTGCATCTCAAAAATATGAACAGTTAAAAAAATGAAACATTACTATCATACAAATAACAGTTGAAATGTTCCCACATTCATTTTTTATGGCAAAGATCATAACAAAGATCCTGTGATCAGAGTTTGTTGAAAATTTTATGTTCTATGGTCATATATCTGTTTATTTAAAGCAACAAGGATGATTCAACTGCTGATTCAGAGAAAGAAACCCGAAGCCCAGATATGTACAATGAGTAACCATCAGTATAGTTAAGAAAGTAGTTGATTTACTGCTCTTTTTTCATTTGGAATGCGTAGGAGATCTTTTATTTAGTTACATGATAAGAATGGGATTAAAAAATAAAAAAGAATTTCCTTTGTTGCTTATAAACTTTAAATCTAGTCAGTGAACGTAAATCAATTTTTTTATGAGAACGTTTAGTTCTGTTTAGTGCTAGCAATATTTACACCACTATCTGTTTCAGTTGCTTCCTATTAGTCACACAGACATTTTAATACAGACAGTTGTTTTTTAACAATTCATCTGTTTGTATCTATTGTATTAATTATAGACATGAAGTATGGGCACCATAAAAAGCAAAGAAAGCTTTTTTTTTTTTTTGTGTGTGAAACAGCTTTCCTCAGTAACCCTGTGATTTTAGGTTTGATCATTTAGGATCAATTCAAAATAATAGCCAAGAATTACCTATTAAGACCACAGACTGAGATTTCTAGAGATTATTAAGTTCTAAAACCAGAAATATGTGAGAAATTAGAAACTCATTTGGAAAGTAAAGACTTTTCAAGGTTGTTTTTCATTCCTATGAAGTATTTTATAATAGCCTTTAGGAAAAAAAAAGAAGAATTTGAGATAGTAGTCCCTTTTGCTCCAAACCTGTGTTTAAATACATCATTACTGTAATGTCATAGAGAGATCTAAATAGAAACTAAACGTTAAAACAAAAAGAGGAAACAAAATGTGGTGTAGGTGTCATATAAAATCAGAGCATACAATATGATCTTTTTCAGTTATTTCCTTTAGATATTTAAAGGAATTCCTACTACGACCTTTATTTCATTAAACTCAGTAAGTGTTATAGCACAGAACAGATGATACGTTAAAGCCTTTGATCATACTATAAAACACATCTCAGTACCATAAGAGACTACTGGAAACGTAATGAAAACTTAAGGAAGATAATGTTTTCATTTACCAAACAGTAGTGTGCTGCAAAGGTAACTGATCTGTAGTATAACACATTGCAAGACAAAAAGAAACAGCAAGGTTTATAGCTGTAAGATGTCTGCCTCATTTCCAATTATGGAATTATCCAAGATGTGCCCCACATTTAATTTTCCAAAAGAAATTTTTTAGCTTATTTATTTTTCATGGGAGACTATTAGAACCATTATCAGCTAGGAGCAGTTAAACCTGCTGAAACCAAATTCATTCTACAAAGTTTACTTTTGATATTCTATTTCATGGTAGAGGATCTTTATGCTAGTTAGGATCAAAATGTAAAAATGCTGAGGAAAATACTTCTCCCTAGCATTGCTGGTCTCACTCCAAGAGAGAAATCAGAACTATTTGCGTTCATCTCATGAGAATAGTTTTAAAAATATAAATGTTCTGAATGTGTAACATTTAAATTATTATACACCAGAGATATGAGCATATTCGGGTCTCCTGAGCCCATTATTATGGATGTTCGGAAATTCAAATGGTGCAATACAACCCAAAATTCACTGAAACTGAAAAAGTCCTTAAGTACTCATGTTACCTTCTGAGTGAATGCGAAGTACAAAATATAATGATGTGGTTAGAATTCTTGTATAAAAGTTTTCAGTGGACAACAGAAGTATTGACATTACACTCTACAGAAGCAAGCAAAATAAAAGGTGAAGAGAAACTATGTCACTGTGTAAAGGTCCCATATAGCTCTCTGTTTTTATTCTTCTAAATTAATCTGTTGCCAATATCTTCTATCTAGAATAGAGATGCTTACTATATATACTTGCTGTATTTCTGTGGGACTTCTTAAGAATTATTGATTTCTTTCAAAACCATGACACAGAACAAAAAGAGCCTCCTACCTTGTAATCGTTCGTCCTTTTTCTACTTGCATATTTTTTATCCAGGATGGGAATCCATGCCTTAATGCCAGTGTTACTTCAGACAACATAAAAACAGAGGAACATAAATGGATTGTATAATAGATATTACTTTTTTATTTTAATACAGCAATATCAGTTTTGGAAAGAGAAAGAATGATCGTATAAATGATAATTTGCAGATTTATGTGAATACCAACCAAATATAAGCATACATATAGGTACAGACACATTTTTTTCATGTGATATGTATATAAATGGATAAAGACAAATCAGTAAAATGTATTCAGATATTGAAATATTTGCATAAAGTTACCAGTTACCAGTCAAACTGGGACGTTATGGACATCTGTGAATTACTGGGAGGCAATATGTAAACTGAGCAATCCATGTAAGATGTGCGCAACCTTCAGGTTTGTTTAAAGAATCAATTATTTTGTTCTCTTCATTATTTTGCTTATGAATGTCATAAAATATAAGCAATTACAAAAGTAACACTATGGCTTTATTACACAGGAATTGTAAGAAAAGGTTATATTATATTTATAACTATATTTTTTTTTAACCACAGTAACAAATATCTTCTTGAAATAAAATACATTAGACCATAAGTCTGTAATAGTATTTGTACAGTTACTATGACTTTACTGGAATATGTATAATATGAATATAATTTTATGGAGGGGGAAAAATAGACTTTGGGGATCATTTCTTGCAAACTGAAATAGCAGTTGCAATGGTGGATAAGCAGCAATGACTTTTAGTGATTCTATCTGTTGAATTACAACTACTGTTAAAATTATTTTGAAGATTCTATGTACAGTGTCCCTGAGAACAATTATTTTTACCTTGCATGAAATTACAACTAAATGCAATGATTTCATTGGAACTGCAGATAACCTTTAAGCAAGCCAATTCCTCAACGACTGCATTTATGATGATGATGATGATTAGACCATATTAAATGTACTTAACATATTTCAGACTCTTAAAAAATGATGTTTTTATCTTTGGATTTTACAGGTGTAAAAAGCTGTAAAAATAAGCTGTAAAACAGGATTCAGAAGAAGCAGTTAATTGTTTCCTGATTATTCCTAAAGAGAGAAAAGATTCTTTGTTTTATAGTACAATAGCTTCTTTGTACTCTAATATGTCCCTAATTATGCCTGTGGGCAGATGCTAAGGCAAAAGAGTTTTCCTGCCCTTTTTCATGAGGGGAAACCTCGGCATCACTTTTCGTCTGATCTTGCTCTTAGAGAAGTGAAGAACACCAGGCTTCTTCCATAACAGTCTTTGCCCTTTGACTGGTCCTGCAAGGACCTCTGACTTCTTGCGTTCTCCGCCTCCGGAAGAGTAGTGAGAAAAGTATTGGGACCGCATGATGGCAAAAGCCACTTAGAGACCATTCTGCAGCTTTGAGGTGGCACAGATGGCCTAGGAGACCTGTACGTACCACAGAAGACAAGATCTCTGTCCACTCTTGACCTCTGAAAGAACCAGGAGCATTTCACATTCCTGTCGGATCTCCAAATGCTCATTTGGCATAACAGACCCTATGGCATAATGTTCTTAAATGACAACATTGTGATCTTCAGTCTAGATTCATAAAAGCCCTCAAAAATGCCACCTCAAGCCTCTAAAATGAACTTCATGGAAAGTAACTGCTGAACCGTTTTCAGAAAGTGATCTTTCATCACCTAAACCTCATCGTGTTTCTCACAGAGGCAAAGGAAGCATTGAGAGTTTAGTTTAGTTTAGTTTAGTTATAGTTGGTTAATGAAGAAAGCTTAACAGTGGCTGCAGCATCAGACTCAGCTCTTAGAATTACAACAGGAAATTTAAAATATCTGTTAATAAAAATATTTCTCAGTTTTTAGAAAAAAAACAGCATATGTGTTACCTAGTAAAATCAGATAAAATAAATAGATGAAAGACAATATTTTAAACTGTATTTGCAAAGAAATCAGGTATCAGCCTCATCAACATCAGGAAAACTATGAGTTATTTTGGGGAACTCTGAATGAAGATTTATCAGCAGTCTTTTACAACACAGGCATTATTTTCTGTTTTAGGTGAAAGTTTTAAAACAGGTTAATGAGTATCTAAAGGTAGCATTCAAGTTTTCATTATTTTCTGAAGGTATTTTTCTTACCTAATTAAGAAAGTACAATTATAAAACAACTGTCTGTGAGGTCAAATTGTGATTGTAACTTCACCAAGTGACATTCAGAAGATGAAATCAGCCTAATAGAAGATGTTTGTTAATATCAGATATATAGGATTTTATGGGGAAAAAAGCACGTAAAATAAAGACCAAGTATACTCCAGGGTATAAATTCTTTGCACATGTAGACTTAAAAAGACCTGAATGCTTCTAACGCAAAATCTAATGAGAAGGAGCATGTTCCCCAATGTAACTGCAGAAAATGAACAGGCCTTGCCACGTGGACTACAAATACTAACATCAGAACAGCCAGTAACTTGTAACGACTGAACAGAGACTGATAACTTGAAGAATGTCATAATTCTATTTTGATACTTATAAGAACTCAGAAAATAAATTCTGTAAGACTGTAAGACTTACATTTATTTAGTCACATGAGTAAGCAAAATGTAGATGATTTCTCTTTAAAGCATTTCAGAAATGGAAGGGAAGAGGGATTTGGAAATGTGTTTTCTAAGTCTGACTTAAAATAATCTTTTTGTTAAAATAGTGGTTTTGATTCAAATATTTCATTAGAGCCAGCAAATTTCATAACAGCAACATGATTAGAGTACAGTAGGAAGAAATTGCAAATTATTATTACTGATTACAAATAATAAGAAAAAAAAACTGAGAAAATAAGCCATATTCTCAGTGACATGAAGCGATAGGATATAAAAGCTGCTAGAAAGGCAAAATGTGAGCAAAGAGGAATATCTAAAACAGACATAAGCAAACTGAAGGTTTATGTATAATTTCCATTATTATCTTCCTGGTTGATTTAGCAGCTTCATTTGTTTATGAAACGTATTTTGCAGAAATTCTTTTGTTTCTGCCATGAGGTTATATTTTCACATAAATAATTTTTGATTTACAACACTACTTTTTAGCTTAGCTAGGAAAGAAACTTATTAAGGGAAAATAATTTTGATGGTACAACAAATGGATGATTTCCATTCAAGTATTTGCTATCTTTCGTCATCCCTTTTATCCTTGGTATGAGTGCAGCAGCAAAGCAGTTCCAGTATTTAGATCACACTACTGAATCAGACCTCCCCAATTTTTCCTGTTCTCAGAATCAATAAAATGAGTGTGTATAAGTGTGGGTATTAGGGAAGTATGTGCACCTGTGTGTATATGAGAGAGAGAGGAAAAAAAATAACCACCTCAATTCTTGCTCACATTATCATGTGATCTGCTTTATTTTTCTCTCTTCCTCTTACCTTATTGGAAACTTCCTAATTGATGAATGAGGATTTTATTGAGCTTGGCAGGAGTCGTTATGTTTGTAATTTTTCTCGAAATGTATCTGTCACGAACTTGAAAATTAAATAGCCAGTTTGGGGTCTAACAAGAGACAAGGCACTGACTCAAAGCACTTGGAAGGGAATGAATGATTAATGCAGTTTATAGACAGAATAGGGCTGCCTTTTCCTCATGTGCTTTCTGTATGCAGTCTCCAGTGATTCAAATGGATCTAATGAAAAAACACTGGATGTTTTCCGCCTTCTCTTCAGAGCATGCTGTACAATTTATCTGCAGACAAAGTGTGCTAATGAAATGTCACCTTGGACAGCTTGGTAAAGGATTGATGGACTGAAAGTTTTGCACTTTATTTAACATTCGCAGGAAAAATGAATATGTCCTCCAAACTCTGTATGATATAGAGATCCATTATAGCTTCCCACTCATGAAAGTAGCTGTACTGTGATGGAAAAGGAGGCTATTGCAAAGATGTGAGAGTAAAATAAAAAAATAATTCTTTAAAACCTTAGGTATCAAAAAAGCATCATTGCACTCAGAGGCACAAATTATAATTGAGCTGCATAGCATTTAAAAAGTTTTCTATTTAGAATTACCTCTACCTTAAAAATAATATCAACCTCAGAAATCTAGACTGTTATTCTGATTGAAAGATTAATCAAAAAACATCAAAGAGTGATTTGAATCACTCCATGCCAACTTTTTACATCCTTTTTCCTTGTGGCTACATCCAATGTGTTCAAACATCTTTAAGGTCCATGTGTGATAAGTTACTATGTGGATTTTCTACACTCTTCTATTTTCATATTCTGATTTTTCCCCAAAATCAGAAAGAAAACAAGAAAATGACTGGAGTGCTAAATGCTTACCACTGATATCTAAGGAGACTGTTTATATTTTTTTACCTCAAACTGTCTTCATTTCATATTCCTGGGAACATGTAAATTTGCCTAGATAGAGAAATAAGATCCAGCACCAGGGATATGTCCAGTATGATACAACAAAAGAACTGCTGTGTTCCCTACTCTAATACTGGTGTATCTGAATATATGTGTGTGAAACTCTTAATAGATCTTGTTTCATTTTTAAAAAGTTCTTTGGATCAAGACCCAGATTGTTTTGTAATTACTAATACAACCAAATACCCAGTACTGATGCATTTTTGGTCATTAATAGAAGCACTAATTCTGAAATTCTGTATTCATTACCATTCATTGATGTTTGAATCAAACATTCTTCCAGTACAAAAGACTCCATGTGTTCAACACATGAATTTCTCTAGGGGCAGACAGGAGTAGCTCTCAAAACTGATGTCTGCAGGTGGTTATAAATACATTAGCTGTCTTGAATGAATGCCCATTTCACTGTGAACTGAATCTAGAATACACAAACTGAGTCTAGCATTTCACATAGAGATGGCAAACAAGCAAGTGAACAGGACTTTTTCTTCAGACCTTTTTTTGGTGTATCAGCATTAACACCAGGGTTTTTCCTCAGCTCACAATTCAGAATCATCTCTCACTCCAGGAAGAACTATTTGGTGACTTTTTTCTCAGTCTGTCTTTCTCCTGAATACTATACCTCTTAAATACAGTAGAAAAAATATAAATAACTCAAAGATAAATAAACATCTGTTTTCTCTATTACTTTCTCCATCTCTCTGTTTTCCCACTTGTAGCAGTGAGTTCCTGTCTCACAGGCTGAAACTGTAGACATTGGTATTGTCAGATGCCCAAACACTGTAGTGAAATAGAAATGGGAATACCAGTCAAACAAACAACTGCAGAAAATCTTGAGAGACTCTCCCTGGAGTACTCTAAAATTGTAAGCTTGTGTGGTGCAAAATGACAGCTCTTGATTCCCATATCAGTACACATGCAGCTATAGAGATCTCTCTCTGCTTTATGTTTGAAAAGGGATTAAGAAGAAATCAAATATAACACATCTCTTACATCCACCATACTGGTAAGGTATTATGGGGTTTAGAGCTTGACCTGAACAACCTCTAAACAAAAGAACAACTATTATGAAGATGCCTCTTTGTGGCTTCTGAAAATCTCAAAACAAAATTTGGCTAAAAATTAAAGACAACCAGAGAGACAACTTTTCAGAAGAGTAACATAGCTCTACCATTAATTCTGAAATGCACCTGTACCAAGTCAGATCATACAGAAAGGTTTTAAATTGTGGCAGAAAAATATGCTATTTCACATATTCATTCCCCACCATGAAATGTGTGTGGGGGACTTCAGATACTCATACTGTGTTTCCTAAAACAACAGTTGATATAGTATTTGGGAAAAAATTCTGGGACTTCCCGTGTTTTTCTTTTGCTATTGGAGGAAAAAAAATGTAAAACAGGAGACGGCATACACAGTGAAGATATCATAGCTCCATCTGAGGGGTAACCCAAACTTCACTGCAGGTAGAAATAAATTCAAATAAGATGAGGAACCACGAAATCAAAGAATTGCAGTACGGTTAGGATTGGAAGAGACTTCTAGAGACCATCTAGTCTTCCAGTTCAAATGCCTGCTCAAGCATGGTCATCTACAGGACATTCTTCAGGAGTGTATCCAGACAACTTTCATATATCTCTAAGGAAGGATATTCCACTAGCTCTCTAGACAACATGTTGCAGTGCTCCATCACCCTCCAAGCAAAAAGCTTTTCCTTATGTTCACGCCTTTCTGTTTGTGTCTGTTGTCTCTTATTCTATTGCTGGCACCTCTGAAAGATGTCTGACTCCACTCTTTCAGATATACATCAATATGTTCCTGTCTTAGTCTTCTCTTATGCAGGCTGAAGAGTCCAGTTCCCTTCCTCATCTTAGGAGCTTTCTACTGAACTTTCTTCAGTATCTCTATGTCTCTCTTGTCCTGGAAAGCACGGATGCAGATAGGGATACAGATCTTCAGGTGTGGCCTCAACAGGACTGAGTAAAGGGGGAGGATCACCTATTTCCACTTAATGACAAGACTCCTCCTAATGCACTCCAGGATGTCACTGGCTTTCTTGGCCACAAGGGCACATTGCTGACTGTTGGCCAACTTGTCCACCAGCACTCTCAGGTCTTTTTCTACAGAGTTGCTCTCTAGCAGGTCAAGGGAGGACACTGTTCTTGCCTTTGTTGACCTTCATGAGGTTCCTCTCTGCCTATTTCTCCAGTCTGTGGAGGTGCCTCTGAATGGCTGTATGGCCCTTTGGTGTCATACCTACCAGTTTTGTATCATCAACAAATCTGTTGAGAGGGTACTCTGTCCCTTCATCCAGGTCATGGATGAGCAAGCTGAATAGGTTTGGAACCAGTGTTCACACCTAGGAGACACAGCAAGCTACAGGCCTTTATCTAGACTTTGCACAACTGAATACAACCCTCTAACCTCTGCCATTCAGCTATTTTTCAGGACATCTCACAGTCTACTCATCTAGACGATACTTCCTCATCTTGCCTATGATGGTATTGTAGAAGACAATCTTAAAAGCCTTCCTGAAGTCAAGGTAGACAACATCCACCATTCTTCTCCAACCTACCTAGCCAGACAATTCCATTTTAGAAGGCTATCACATTGGTTAAGCATGATTTCCCTTATGTGAACCTATACTTACTATTTCTGATCAGAACAGTTCATTCTATAATGGAACTTTATTTATCTTTGATTTGATAATTGTGTGCCATAATAAACTCTCCCACACTATAAACTCTATGAGCAGCAACACTTCTCAGCAGGATTTCAATTAATGTTTTATGATATATATGTATTAAAGTTCCAACACACTATCTACTCTAAAGATGTATTAAGTGTTTGCCATATTAAAACCTAAAACATTTTAAAAAGCAGAAATAAAATTGCCCGTGCAATGTTGTTTCAACAGCAGTAAACATAGGCCTTTAAATTCGGCTGAGCACATCAAACTTTCAGTTTGAAAATTACACTCTTTTTTCCTTTACAGAGACCTTTTCACCTTACAGAGAGGATGGTGCTCTTTTACAACAATATTTAACATTACATAAAGATTTTCCCTTGATATCTGTTTCAATCTCATCCAGTATCCTACATACTACTTTTTAACATACGAATTGAGATTTTTGTGAATACATGTACGCATTTCATATCAAGTTTTCATTTTTGGGAAATTAGGCACAAAAACTCAAAATTTAGTGCCAAGATGAAGCAAGCTAATTGAGAAAATATAATTGCTCAAACACTGCTTTAATAAATAGTTTCATGTTTTAAGTGATTACAGAAGATTGTTATTAAAGTGACCAGAATTGCATAAAAGGCCTTATAAAATGGAAAGTGTGGCAGAAGACAGCTTTAGCAACAGAGACTTGTGTCACACAAAGCTATTCCTATCAGGAATTTCAGAAGAGCAGAGGAAAATGCAATTCAAATACTTACAGAAGGAGGCTGGCAACCTCTAGGTATCTAACTCTAGTTAAAAACAGCAAACATACACTGTAAAAATATTATACCATTCTCTCACATAAACCAAGACATAAGGCAAGATTCTGTGGGGAGCTTTCTAGGAAGATGTCAAACTAGAAGAGGCTTCCAACATCACTATACCCCGTCTCAAACTTCTCAAGGGCTGGTATTAGCTAACTCAATTAAAAAAAAAAGCTTCACCTGTGTATTCTTCTGTTCATCTGAAATTTCTATTTATCCTCTTGAAAAAGAGTTTTGGAAATAAATAGTTTTGGAGCAAGAACTGTATTTCACTACTAAAGAAACAAACAAAGAAAAAAATTATTATTTCCCAAGATCTGTGGGATGTTCCAGTAACTCATCCTAAGTTCTAAGGACTTAGGATGAGTTACTGCTGTACTTCCTGAAAAGTTTTGAAACTGAAATTATATGATTCAGAGGAATGCTCAAGAAGCAAAGGAAAATATAAGCATACGCAGCAAGGGTCTGGAAATACTGGGGAGTGAGAAAATGAGAATCATGAATGTTTGGAAGAAATGCTACATATCTCTGCTAATGATGTCAATGACATCAGACTGTCAGAGCTAGAATAGAGATAGGAAAACTTTAAGAAGTTTTAGGTTTTTTAGTCAAGATCAAGTAGTTAGCTCTTAGCACTCCACTAAGTTCCCACGAAGCTAGAAATGTGTCAATTTTTTTTTTAACATAGACTTCACTTTCTTTAATGAAAACAAGAGAACTTCGATGTTCTACCCTTGGTTTTTTCAGCACACCTCAAACTACAAACGGTTTCCAGAACACCATCCATAATTTCTGTTTTCAAACATATACCAGAAATTAAGGATCAAAATTTCAGTTCAACTTCAACTCTGGTTTTCCTGTGTGTATTCTCACTGGTTTCAGTGAAATATTAACTCTACTTAACTCATCAGGAAGGACACAATGAGATTTAATGTGGACACTTGTGAAAACAAAACTACTAGCCACCTCATCATTCCTTTGTTGACTTTCTATTCTTTTTATCCAAGTCTTTCTTTTGTGTGTGTGATTTTCATGATTTCTTGTAATTGCGTTCCACTATCCTCTATATCCACTATAAACCATGTCTTGCAGTTTAGACAATGACAGTAGTTTCTTGGCCTTACTGGGTGATATTTTCAGCTTATGAGAAAGAAGTCAACTTTAGGCAAGGTGCATACTTGCAAATTAACAGTGCCAGAAGGAATGTTAATCAAATGATAAGTTGAAAAATTTTGTGATTTTTAGTAGAAATAATGATTGATTGTTTCTATTTGTAAGATCTGTGCATTTTAAAGTTTGATAAAAGTGAATGTTTTAAAGAACTGGTAAAACATTAATTCATTCTTTTCAAACAAAGTAAATGTAAGCTTTTGCTGAAGTCAAAAGGAATTTGCCAGGAATTTTAAGATTAGAGATAGCAAATTCCCTAATTTTCTGAGATAGAACTAGTTTAAAGGAAGAATATCTAAAAGCAGAGACTCAATAATATTTGAGAATCAGAAATAGTCAAAATCTAAAGTAAATATTCTACACATAACATTTTCTTCCAACTCTCAAAAACCTTAAAATGTGAATACATCACAAGCGTGAATGAAAATGTATGGTTATTAAGCCCTCTCTTTCTTCACGTATATAGAAAAAAATATGCAATTTACTTTTTTTTTGCATCACTGCTATTTCCTACAGACAAACATCCTCTTCCAGGACTAGTTCTGCCACACTTTTTAATGACCACTAGAAAAGGTTCTGCAAGTACATTTGGAGGAGAGAATCTAAATAGCCACAGGACCTTATATTACCAGTGATTTAGACAGATTTAGAGAAAATAATAGAACATAAACAACATCAAATAGTAAAGATGTGAACAAAAAACAAGTCTAGAAGTTTAGTGGGTCCACAGAGAACATAATAGTTCAGAAAAAAAATGTTTTTCTTGATATTTTCTATATATCAGCTACTAAAGATCTATACATTCCTAGAATTTGGGCTGGAATCCCATGGGTATCCCTCTGATACCTGCTCTTTCTAATCGTATATCTCGTATACCTTGCTTCAGAATGTGCCTAGTTAAACTGAATTGCTGTGTGCCTGCTGTAAAGTGGCTTTTGAGGGCAATTTACACATTTTTTGCTGTGCATTGTTCTATCTTCTTCTCATCCTATTTCTTCTCTGCAAGCTTGTTGTGGAGTTGCCTGTTTCACAGACTTTGTGTAGTGCTGCTCTCCTACAACAACACTCAAGTCCTGCACTGCACAGCTACAGTTTATAGCCTCTGCTTTCCTTATTACTAAGAACAATAACGTATAATACAAAATCCTGTATTGTGAAAATGAAGCCTGAGTTGAAACATGAGTCTACTATCTGGGATGGGCTATCTGCTTGCATGCTAGAAGAAAGGAGAGAAAACCAGAGATACTGCTGTGCAGTCAGGTTCAGAAAAGGTTATGTTCTGAAGGACTGCTATCTGCTTTGGTTAAATGACCTCAGGGCATATAGTTATCTCTTTAAATTTAGGGCTGGTTCCATCTTATAGAAACCCAGAGGAATCCTTTTTATTTCCTTCAGTAGACACTACTAATCTCTTAAGGGAACCTTTAAAAAAATGGGGCATACAGTCAGGCTTAGTATCTCTGATCTAGTTACTTCTGATGATATAGATGGTCTAACACTTTAATCCCCTATGTCAGAGGCCTTGAGGAAACAAAAAATCTCCCTCTTTATATCCCAGTTGAATAATAACAAAGAAGAAAAATATTCAAAAAATAAACAAGTGTTTAAGTATTAAGGGCTTTTTTTTCCTTTTTAATTACAAACACTATTGCAGAAGGTTGAAATAGGATAGTAATCTAGTCTGCTCCCCTAGTAGTATTAAAGTAATTTCTCAGCAATATGGAACTGAGAAATCTCCATATACATGCCCACACACTGGCCTTGTGTAAATGGTCGTTGAGCTTATCACAAAGTACACCATTGAACTTCAGATTCATGTCTTTTAAACTTTTGACAGTGTATTTTCTACCCTAGAGATTGTACTAAATCATCACATTCCTGTTCTGGTGAGAGCTCCTTGCCAAGGTTTTATTTTTATTTTTGCTGGCATTTCAGTCAATTGACTATATAATGAGTCCTTGATTGTCCCTAACCAAAACTCTGTTGGACAGATTCATTTACAGTGCTTGAACAGAATGTCCTTCCTATCTGCCTTAATGGTCTCTGCGATGTTGTAAATCTGACCTGACATCTCCTTACTGGTAAATTATTAGATTATATGATGGAATAAAATAACATAATTTTATTTTAGAGTCTAAGTGAAAGTGATAGACCATCAGATTAAAATATAAAATTCCTTTATAATATTAATTTATTTATAAACTGATGTGTACCCCTTGTTTTACCTGGCATATAATAAAATTATTATTTTTGATACAGCAGCTACATTTACTGGTGATGCTGACGAGACAAAATAGCATCTTGGCAAGAAATTCTTAGGACAATTATTCTGACTTTTGAAGTTTTATCTTTACATAACACTTGCCTTTTTGCTGGTTTCATAATGGGATTTGTCCATGAAGCTGACTTCTCTTTTACCAATACACATTAGTCAGAATCAGCATTGTTTTAGCAGTCCTTTTGGAAATTGATGTTTTAAGTGACTGGAGAACTTCATAATATCCATAGCTGTCATTTCAAGTCAAAGAAATTTCAGGCTCAAAATAAAACATAGATACTAAAATAGGGTTCAAGATGTTTGGTGCACTTTTTTTTTTTCTATTAATACATAACGTTTAGCAGTTAAATGACTTTCAGGTGTTAGCGTTTTAAGACTTTTACCTACTTCTTTCAATTACCCAATTCTGCAAAGTAGTCCTGGTCAGATCAAATACCTGCAAGGTGTGGGGAACTTTCAGAAATTAATTTCCCAAAATGAATGACACATATGACAGAAATTTTCCATTTCTAACTTTTTGGGTTATATAACACTGTTTGTTTGTTCTGCTTGTTTTGTAATGCTTCAACTTGCATAAAAATTCTTTACAAGATAACAGAAACAAAATCATGTTCACCAACTGGAAATATGATGGCTTTCCAGAAACTCAACGTTCTGCCAATTCAATAACAATGCAGAAAAGAGACTTAAGACTGCTGTGCTGAATGTCTATGTTATGTTCTTCACTTAATGAACAACAACAACAACAAAAAAAAAAACAGAAAAACTTCACCACTAAGAATAAGTGATCTTCTGTCAGCCCAGTATTACTTTAAGTAATGCAGTTGCTCAAAAAGACTCTGTGCAATTCCAGACATAAAAGTTCTCCCTGCCCCGCAAAGAGAGAGGGAAAATAAAAGAAATAGAAAAGAAAAAAGTTCTCTCCTTTTTATCTTTTTATCTATGAATATCTTGAATATTTTCACTTTAACATATTAATCACTACAGAGTGACTCTCATGTTATAACTCTGGCCAAAGGACTGTATTTTCTCTACATTGTTTTAATAAAATTGTCAAACTTCTTTCAATATCCGAAAAAGAAAAACAGACTAACATAACTGTTTAGTTTCTATATTGTTGTGCAGTGGGACAACAATTTGCTACATGGCATTAAACCCTGGATCAAAGCTCTACATGTTTTAGTACATTGCTCAGAAAGGTTTTCCATAATGTACCAGAGTCCTAAGACCAGATTTACTAGCATAATACTGGAAGGACCACTTGAGAAAGCAGAAATAATATTATTTATCAGCAGGCCTCATAACCTCAAAAGTCTGGCATGAAGTCCTGTTTTGACTCTCTGTCTAGCTGTAGAAATCAATAGTGTTGTAAGTTACTAGAGCATAAAAAAGAGTTTGTGAGGTTGCAAACCTTTTGCCACATACAAAAGTTTGTGAGGTTTCTCTCTTCTTTTATTCTAGTGGTAAATCACTGCGTATTCAATGCCACATCTCCTGGAAAGGTGAAGATATTGTTAAATAATATACATGTTTTGCTTCTTGCTAAAAGAATACATTTTTTTAAAAAGACCATATACAGAATTGCTGAATCTCCTTGAATCTCAGTGGTATAACCATCCCTAGCCAAACAGCTGTGCATTCTAGCAAATGTCTTTTTTTAGAACTATATGTCACCATGGACTGGAACTTTACATTCCCTTCCTTGATATGAGGCTCAAATCACTCAGCTCATTGAAGAAGATTTTCATGTGCAAATCTGCATCACCTGTCCAAGTGATGGCATTTGTAGCCATGGCCTCCATAGTAGATTTCTTTCTTACTTCACAGGATCACAGAGAAGAGTCTTTCTTTAGTGTCAAAAGCTAAAAAAAAAAAAAAAAGGAGCAAACAAAAAAATTCTCTTGTTGTTTTAAATGAGGAAATTATTTTAAAAACACAAGCTACTTCTATCTTAACTTTATTGCATTATAAGATGTTCTCTCCGCAGCAGAGATGTGGCCACCTGGAGAAAAAAAAGCATGGGGAGGAAGTATCCTTGGTTTCCACTTTAATATTTTCAAATGAATAGTATATCTCAATCACTTACAGTGTATCTTAATATGGTTTTGTTACATTTTTATGACCATCAGATTTAGAGGAACATAATTAGGACAGTAAAATTAATTAGAAGAGAACAATAGAACAGATTATAGCGAACAGAAATGCAAGAAGTCCTGCAGTAGTCTTGCAAATAGCTTTCGTATTATCTTCTCTGGATTTGTGAAATGTGCATTCACAGACAGCTTTATAAGGCACGGCAGTGCTTAAGGAGTGTTGGCGGATATAAAGTCACTATGTATTAGTATTCGTCCTCGTTCTTCCCTCCTTCTCCCTTTTCCAGTAAATCATAAATGTTTTTGTTCTGTATTACTCCTTCTGTGCAAACCTCTGCTTGGCTTACTCACGACACTAGATGGCCTGCTTTGGGAAGATGACTGCTGTTGAAATGAGGAAAAAAAAATCTCTCAAAGAAAGTTTCATATACAGGAGGTGTATATGTTTTTGGAAACAGACAATCCCTTTTGAAGATTGTCATGCCTGTGGGAAAGACATCTGAGTAAGATAACAATCGCACTCTGAATGACTCCAGCTTTAAATCCCATATTGATTTTGACTAATAATTTCAGTGTTGAAATATTGACATTGCTGTAAACAGCAAAGCATCTATGGGACGTGTTATTGTTTTCTCCAGCTCTGATAGCAATGATTTCCCCGATTCTACCTGCTCCCTCTGCATGATCACTCCATCCCACCAGCCTCCAGCATTGAACTTCTCCTCTGCTGTCTATTGTAGCCCAGTGAAAAAGCAGAAAATACTCACTTCTGTGAGATGAATTCAGCTGTCTGAAGAAATTATGCTTATTCTCCAGACAGTCAAGCCTGGACTGGCTAAATTATAGCATCAGATGAGCGAAGTTCAAGTGAAACAAAACGGTGCTAGATAAGAGTAAAAAAATGCATCATCACTTTCCTGCTTAGCTTGACTGAAAAACATGTATAGAAACTGTTACTGCAGAGTGGAAGACAAGCTGCATCAAATCAGTTTATCCGTAAGAAATGTATTTGTATGCTCACAAGTGAAGCAAAAATGATAGCAAGAAGATTTCAGAATTTCATGTGAAATTTTTCCACAAATGTAGACTGTACGTGTTCCTGGTTAGAGTTCTTCTTCAAAAATTCAGTGCTTTAGCAGAAATCTATTGTGATAGAATACAAGGTACATAGATTTTTGGTTTAAAGCATTCTTTTTAAACCCTTTTCAAAGCCTTTCCCTTGAGATTCTTAATTGAAGCTTCTTCATTCTTTCAAAAGCATCTAATTTCAATGATATAACGCATACAGCTTCAAAGGTTTTGATATATGACTGTAATCAATCTAAGTAATATTACATACAATTATCCTTTCTAATTGAAATTAACACAGAAGAGAAAAATGATTTTGGTATTAAAACTTAGGTCATCTCCATGTTTTAGTACAGATGTCATTTGTAAGGGCTTAAAAGTCATTAGCACAGTGACAGAGTAAAAATTAAATTTAATTGCCTCTTTAGAGTTTAAAAAAAAAATCATTTTTGCTTCCTGTCTTTACATTAGCAAAGTTATTTACAACATCTTTTCTTGTTTTTCTGTTAACATTAGACCAGTGGACTTAGAGGTATAAAACATGTCCAGATAGTTAACTAAGAACTGCTTATAGCAGAAACAGCTATAGGCAATACTACACATGGTGAACAGCTAGTGTTATTCTGTAGGATTTGGATATTCTGGTATTTATACACATCAATAAGATCCCCTCTTATTCTTCTCTTCTCCAGGCTAACTAGGTCCAACTTAATCAGCCTTTCCTCTAAAGAGAGATACTCCAGTATCCTCATCATCTTTGCAGGTTTACACTGGGGTCTCTCTAGTCGCTCCATGGCTCTCTTCTCCTGGGGAGCCCAGAACTAGGTACACACAGGACTCCAGATATGGTCTTCCCAGGCTGAGTTCATCTCCTTTGACCTACTAGCAACTCGCTTCCTCATGCATGCCAGGACTCCATTGGCCTTCTTGGCCACAAGGACACACTGCTGGCTTATGGTCACCTTGTCCAACCAGTCCTTCTCTGCAGAGCTGCTTCCCTGCAGGTCAGACTCCAGACTGTCCTGGTGCCTGAGGTTATTCCTTCCTGGATGCAAGACAAATGAAATTAAACAAGAAGTCCTGCTGACAAACACGTTTCCCAAATATAATGCTGAACACTGCATATTTACAATTTAAATTAATAAGATTTGATCCAGAAAATTTTATACAACGGAAGATTTATAAAGAGAAAAGTGTCTATCCTAGAAGTGCAGCCTGATGATATGTTAAAGGTGAGTATTTTAGAATATGCATGGTTCAAGTCATAATGCTGAGAGATAGAGCAAACACAAGCAGACATTTTGTAAGGCAATAAATGGTATTAATAAATTCTGTCAATATTTTAAGGAAATTTTTCATATGGATTAAGAAGGGTAGAAGAAAAGTGAAAAAAAAAAAGCTAGTAAGATTGCACAGTTGTCTAGTGGAAAAAAGTGTGTTCAGTTTAGAAAAGTATGTTTTCTAATCCAAAATATTCAGGTACTGCAGCTATTTTGCATGTAGTACTGTATAAATAAGTGTAAATTTTAAAAAGTTTCATTTTATTTTTTTACAGTCAGCTACTTTCAGTATATAATTTTCTTCAAAGAGCAGTCAAAATATCTTCATCAGAACAGTTATAAAATTATTGTTAAAACTCTAAGAACTATGATAATATTTACAGATGTTTGGAAATGGCATCATGGTAGTGCCATGGTAGGTTTTTGTCTAATTTCATTCTCTCATACTTCATCTCTTGTTTGTTGCTGGTGCTAAGGTGAAAACATCAAAGATGAAAAAAAAATCACTTAAGATTATTTGCGCCTTAGACAATAAAGACAATGATGTCTTTATTTGTATTTTTGCTAGTTCCATTGTTGTCACTGCACCAATTCTATGGAAATTTGCTCATGCTAGGATAAATTGAGACAGAGACTTTCTTTAGAAAGGCACACAAAGTCACTACATCATTGCACATTGTAATGTATATACTCCCTTGTGAATTAGGTATTTTTTTTTCCTAAGGAATGCTGAATTCAAATTTGATTGTACAACAGTAAAATAGTATCTTATAATTAACCTTATAATTAATCTGCTATATCCTATGGCATCCTAAGCATTTGGTAATCTCTTATTCCAAAAGGTGGAACATACTTATAAGAAGCAAACTATTTTTACTTGTCAGAAGCTAGTTGCAAATGATTGGCCATGGCATAAATGTTTCAAAGAGAGGAAGAAGAAAGGAAGTCAAACTGAAGGTATATACAGTATATAACAGTACATAAACAGTATATAAACAAAAACTATTCCAGAATTGATACTAGAAACCTGGGAAAAGGTAGACATGAACTCACAAGAATTCAACCTGAAGAAACACATTCATGTCCCCTCTACCATCACTCCTCTCGTATTACAATTTCTCCCAAGATCTGACATATCTTTTTTTTTTGCCCGTTTTCACTCTCTCCAGCAGCCATTTCCTTCACACTCACTTCCCTTCCTTTCCCTTTTGCAGATGACTTCAGTGACAATAATGCAAGCCACGCAATAATGAAAGTATTTAACTCTTTTTTGACGTGGCCTTAGTATTACCGATCATTAACAAAAGTCTGTGTCTATGGACACTCTGCTTAGAACAAGATCTTCAGTAACATAGTTACGAGAGTCCCTCATTTACTCAGTATTTCATAACAGTTTCCTTTTACTTCTCCTTTCCTTTAAAGGAGTTGTCACCCACAGTTCATCTTTTGCATACAAATTAATGAAAAGATGAAATGGCATTAATCAGACTGTTTGCCAAGTAATTATATGTATACTACCTCAGAAATCCTGGGAAAAATAATGAAGAGACAGCTTCCAAATAGTACAGAGATTTTTTCTAGTTGCTTACTTGTTAAAATTAAAAGACAATTTAGGTGTAGGTGTGCCAGTGAAGTTATAACTTTAATTGAAGTAGCTAGAGAACTGTAATTAGCCAGGACATACTGAAGTGCTAAGCTTGATTTATTTCTGAACAGGGTGAAAGCCATTTTTGCACTGAAAATTCTTTCTGAAAGGAGACATTCTCCTCTAGGAAGAACATTGAGAAAGTCCAGAACGCTCTTTTTCTGAAAACCAATCTATTTTAGTGGTTTCAAATGAGATACCTCAGTTGCTTCAGGGATAATCAAAATTACTAGCCATCCTAGAAATATTAATTAGAAAAATAAAAGGTAATGGATAATTTTAATGTTTGCTACTGTTGTCTTTACCTGCTACTCTTACAAAGCTCAGGTCCTAAAGAAGACTATGTTACATTTAAAAAGACCAGTAACTGACTGGAGCAGGGAATTTTTCCACAGCATTTAAATTTATTTTTAATTTAATATGTGAACTCCAAAAAATGG
This sequence comes from Crypturellus soui, assembly GCA_032275445.1. Taxonomy (NCBI): domain Eukaryota; kingdom Metazoa; phylum Chordata; class Aves; order Tinamiformes; family Tinamidae; genus Crypturellus; species Crypturellus soui. The sequence continues at coordinate 77,609 of JAUBNY010000498.1, read as the reverse complement.
AAGCTGGCATTCAGATATGTCTCCATCTGTTCAGATAAGGCATTTTTCAGAGAGTTGAGCCTCTGTGTAGACACTTAAGTAAAGGGAACAGACCAATCATGAGGGTAGACCTGAACTTGATCCTGCTATTTAGAAGCTGGGACACCTCAGAAAAAAAAGATTTTCCACAAAACAGCGAGAACAAAGAGAAGGTTTCATATTTATACCTAATCCATGTTTGTCAGAGATAAATTATGTGTCTCAATGCATATTAAAAATATATATGTAAAGAATCCTGTTCCAACAACTTTCCTATCAGTTTTCCAAGTAGAATATTTGCTAGAGTGAGGTCACAAGGATTTGTGGCTCAAACAATGATTATAGAATATTAATTTCCCTTAACACCCTGGAATATTTCATGATTGCATAGTCTCAAGTTCATAAATTTTGGAACTGCATATTTATAATGACTGTTGTGACCATCTTTAACTCTGTAGAGAAGCCCAGGCCCTGGGGCAGTACGCTGGCAGAGGCCAGAGAACCAGGGAAACATTTTTCCACCTTGATAGCATCTGGGTAGTGTGACCAGAGCTCCATGAAGTTGTGTCATCTCCATTCCTTTATGCCCCATATAATAAAAAATATTCTTCACTAAGAATACCAAACCAACATAATCTCTGCAAGTCAAATATTTTTAATACAACAGAAATCCCCTCTACTCAACTCTGGTGAGGCCGCACCTGGAGTATTGTGTGCAGTTCTGGGCTCTCCAGTATTAGAGGAACATGAAACTTTTAGAGAGGGTCCAGTGTAGAGCGGCAAAGATGATTAAGGGACTGGAGCATCTATCTTATGAGGAAAGACTAAACGAGCTGGGCCAGTTTAGCCTGCAGTAGAGAAGACTGAGGAGATCTAATCAATATGTATAAATATCTGAAGGGAGAATGTAAGGAGGATGAGACCAAACTCTTCTCGGAGGTGACCGGTGACAGGACAAGGAATAAAGGATATTAATTAAAACACAGGAAGTTCCATTTCCCTGTGAGGAAGAGCTTCTTTACTGTGAGGATGCCAGAGCCCTGGCACAGGCTGCGCAGAAAGGCTGTGGAGTCTCCTTCTCTGCAGATCTTCCCAACCCACCTGGATGCCACCCTGTGCCCCGGGCTCTGGGTGTCCCTGCTGAAGCTGGGGTTGGACTGGATGATCTCTAGAGGTCCCTTCCAACCTTAACCATTCCATGATTCTGTGATTCTGTGAAACAATGCAGCTTTTAAATAGTTAAGAAGGAAAAGGGGAAGCTTCTGATGTTCATCTTCAACCCATTAAGCTTTCCTTTTTTTGGAAGAATATTTGCTACAATTTACTACAGTGTTTTGTAGCTAAACTTCCTACAGTATATACAACTAAATTAAATATGGTATGGATCTCTCCTAAGGGGGAAAACTAAATTAAATGAAGAAGGGACCAAATTTAGTTGTATTTTATAGAGTATAATCAAGACAGCGGGAATTCCTTTTTGCTTTAGCTTTGATAACACTTATATTTCAACAGTTAGAATAATAGTACTCTTACTTTTTATCGGAAGTCACATGAGAAAAATAATGGAAAAAATATATTTTTAATCTTCCTGTAATATATGTGCAAGTGATATATAGTAAGTTATCAAAAATCTTTGATGTTTCTGCCAGTAAATTTTAGTATACATCATAAATATTCTGCATCTACTTCTTCAAATTAAAAGAAATAAAAATATGGTATAGTTAACAGTAATAAATCTGAATATTAATAACTTTGATCCATTAAGTTATAAAACACAATTCCCCTTACATCAGATAGTTACAAAACACTGTAGTCATTATATGATATCTGTACACCAGAAATAGATATAAAATATAAAAGGCTAACACAGTAAATGAGAAAATATATATCTAACATGGCTTACAAAAAACAAGTGATGCGACTGGAGGTTTAATTATGAAAGGAAACATATAAAACTGTGTATAAATGTATTAGAATTAATTATTAGAAGCGATTAGAAGATTAAAACACACGTATTGGTAGCACCTTAAAGCAATTAAAGTATAGAATCCAAATGTCTTTCTCCCCTGCTTTGATAACCCACTTGTTCTGGGAAGAATCATCATTATGACAAGTAGATCCACACTGCCTGCTCCATCAAGCAGCCCAGAACAAAGTTACTACACATCTGCATTCTCTGCTTTTTTGTAGCTCTTCCAAATCCTTGGTATTTATTTCTCTAGCATAGGCAATCTGCAAGGCAAGAATCTTTTTATTTCTGAATTTGTCAGATTATAGTATTTTGAAGAATATATCCTGTCTCCTTGCTCTGAAGCAAGAAGGCTTAGTTCCCCAGCATGCTCTTCAGGGCCAGTTCCATAGCTGGTCCTACTGTGGGCTTCAGTATTATTTCTGATACTCGTGGTCAGAAATAACATTTTTCTGCTAAAGTCTTTTGGAGCTACTCAGTAAAGGAAGGGCTATTTTCAGTGACATTTTTAGCAACAAGGGCACTGAATATTTGGCAGATGCCAATATCATAATTAATTAAGCAGAGCAACCCTCAACTATTTCCTTAGCAGCATATTGAATGATAGTGTTATCTACAAGGATCTGTCTTCAGTATATTTGCTTCTCTAAGTACTGACAATGCTCCATTTGAAAAGAACTGAGCTTACAAGTATTCTTTGGAGATTTAAGGAATCTGAGGTTTTCCATAAAAATATCTAAAATGGGATTGCAGCTACCCATTCTCTTGGGAAAGCAGAATACATGAAGAGAGTCCAGTTAAGACTAACTGGTGAAAAGGTAGGTAAACAGATAATATTCATAAATATCAAAATAAACACATTATTGAAGCTCATAAGGATGGAACAGCCATGTAGCTTCTGTTTGTCTGGTTTGCAGAGTATAAAAAGGTAAGATGGCCCCTCCCAAATCCCTATTTATAGCTTCTGTATTAGAAGTCTGTATGCAGGTTAGAGGCAACTAAAGGAATTAAACATCTATTATACAAATATTCAAGAAATCAAATATCTTTTCTGTAGAGTTCTGCTTTTTAAACAGACATTTCTCCTTTCAGCATTAATGGCAATTGTCCCTATGACAAAGGAGAACTCTTAAAATCATAGAATCACAGAATGCCTAAGGTTGGGAGGGACCTCTAGAGGTCATCTAGTCCAACCCCCCTGCACACGCAGGGC
>JAUBNY010000498.1:49475-65604 GCA_032275445.1 Crypturellus soui | reverse complement strand
AGCGTAATTAACTTGTGACTAAGTACACAGAACTTGCCTGTAAATTGCTTATGCTAACTCTGCTAACTCACACGTAGGCCCGCTGGACTGCTTACATCACCCTGCACAGTAGGGCGACCATTTTACAGACCCATGCAACCATGGTTGGAAAAAAAAAAAAACAAAGAAAGAACATCATTGCTCAAAGGCATGGGCTCCAGGGATTGCTGCCGCACAAGTGTTGACCCCATGGCGCAGGCTGGGATGCTGTTTAGCAAAATCTAGCAATGCTACATCGACAGCTTTGCCATCGTTGTTGGTAGATGTGGACTCGGCTCGGCATGCAACCGTGCTGCGACAGCTATGCTTCTGCTTATGCAAGGCCACAGGAGTGAGGAGGCATGAGGCACGTGGTTCAAGACTACGCCACTGTGACCATGCCACGTCTATGCATGCCCACGTCCAGATATTACAGGATCTGACTCATCAATTGAGAGTGGATGGTTATGGAAGAATGGCCTGGAAAAGCGGAAACTTAGAGAAAACCTAGGGCCTAACAGAAGTTTTGGCATTACAGAAGCTTGCTTGGGGTGATTCACACCCAGGATGGCTGGTATATGTGGAATCTACCTCTCCACGATTCCCTTGGCAACACAATCTGCCCTCCTAGCACACGTTGGTAAGAGTAAACAAAGAGTGGAGCAGAACGGAGACACCACAGTCAAACTTTGCTGGCTTCCCTGCAGAGGAGATAATCTGATGGTGCCATGCAAACACGAGTGAATGGAGGGTGGAGCGGAGTGAAGACACCATGGCCAAACTCTGTTGCACTCCCTGCAGAGGTGACAGCCTGGTGGTACCACGCTGATGAGCCACATAGTGCAATGTCTGGTGCTGGGACAACAATGGTGGCAGATCAGTCCCTTCCGATAGACTTTGCTCAAACTTCTCCTCCTTCTAATCTCATTATAATACCAATACACAAACCTATCCCACTGAGCATGCTCTCTAGATTTTGGATTAACTTGGGAGACTTTTTTGAAAACAATGAATAATGAAAGCAAATATGACTAGAGTCACCCAAGCTCCACATGAATGTAAAGGAAAATATATAAAAGGCAAAGTAGTAAGAAGGACAGGAAGAAGCAGAAGAAGAAGAGGGAAGACTCCATCGTAACTTCTGGGTCAGCCAAAGTGCTGGTCCCCGCCTTTCCTCGCCTCGGGTCGGAATGCTGCCTGAGGAAATTCGAGGCTGAGAGCCCTCTCCCATCTTCTGGGGTGAGTGATGATTGCACATTTGTACATCAGAGCTAGCTAAAAAACCCATGCTGTAGTGGAGAATTTCCTACACTGACATCCAAAACCTGCTTTGGAAATGCTGCATTTGAATAAATCCTGCTGTTTGTGAACTTGACTACTTGTTTGGGGGAGGAAGGCAATCGGACCTACAGTGGACAGACTGTTTGTGAGTCCGATACTGCCAGAGACGAGCTTATAATAGATTATACTATTTGGGAACTTGATTCACTCCTAGGAAGGCAATCGGACCTACAGTCCACATACTGTTTGTCAATCCGATACTGATTTGATATCTCCTTCCCCTGCTGCCACCACTACAGCTTTCAAACTGCAACATTTTCACAATGGTGATTGAACTTCATTTGGACGAGGGACATGGGGTTGGCCACGGCTACAGAAACTGTTACTAGCTCTATTATTTCTATTCATGACATTATTATATGTAACACCCCTTGTGTAATATGCTAACATGAGGCATGGTTGAAACTGCTATGAAAATGTTATCTATTGGGGTGCTTGGCTCTACAGATCGTGGGGTGGCATTTATAGGAGATGGAAATTTCTATGATCTGTAGAGTTATAAAAATCTCCTGTGGGAAGCAGAGGTCAGACCTTGGGAAAGAAGGTTTCTCTCTGCCTAGGCTGAGTGATAAGGAGCACAGATGCAGCTGCTCAGCCCGGTTCACAGGCAGCCCCCTCCAAAAATCTGTGGAAGGCGGCCGCTCGACTGGGCTCGTAGCCAGCTTAACTGCAGATGTCCTCCAAACTATCTTTGGAGGTCAAACACTCTGAAATGGGGAAGAAGAGGAGGAAGGCAGGACCCTCGAATTGAGGGCTGGGATCCCTGACTGGCATGAGCGCCTGCGCACCCAGGATGCAGAGCTGTGCAACTAATGGTGGTATTTGTCTGCCCCTGCACCTGCCTCCTGGGTCATACTGACCCTACGTGCCTCCATGCCGAGCATAAAAGAGGACAGTGAGGAGAGAGGCAGGGGGAGACTCCTGGCGATTGTTTCCCGGTGTCCACTCAATGGTGACCCAGAACTTCCATATGTGGCCCTATTTTGGCTTAGAAGGCCCTGTTTTGGTCCTACCACCCAGTTCCAGACAGTTCTTTGAAGATACGGTGGTTCTTATCTTCGTCTTCAACCGATCTTTGCTGTTTGGTTCATATTCTCTCATGATGTCCTAGGAACATCTACTGTTTTGTCTGTATTTTCCAGTGACAATAGTGAAAATATGTCCTTGGATACATTCTCTTCTGAAGTTTCTCATAACAGTTCCCCCCTTTAAGACTTCCAAAGTAAGGTCTCTTTGGGAGTCTCACTTAAACTGAACTTAGACTGCATAATTCCAGTAATACTTTTGGTTCCTCCTGCAACACTGGTGAGAACAGCACACCACAACTGATGGACAACACTGAACTATTTCACAAGTTATAAGAATTATTAAAATCAAAATAGTCTGTAGGAAAGATGACAACCATCCATTGAGAGAAATCTCTCCTATTTCCTCTAAAAGTTTACTTAATCATGTTTTTTCCATATTCTTTCTAAGGTCTTGGGCCTGTTGGACCACCTTTTGAATCTGATCTATTTGCTTATTAAAGTCCTCAGTGACATTAAGAATATGAATGCAACAGTGATCTGAATTTAACTTCAGATGCCCACAGACTCCATGTTTTTTCGCTAGTAGAAAGGTGTAGGGTGAGTCAGTTCTGAAGTGTCATCCTTATATTTGCCTGGATCTGCTTGTTAGGCTGTGAAAACCCTTTCTCCGTTGCTTTTGCTAATGTTTCTATCATCTGCCATGTAATATTTTCAAGCAGAAGTCTATTTTTCCAAAGCCATAATCCCAGGCATTAAAAGATTTTGTAGACCCCAGCCAATTTTAACAGAAGTACTGGCTCCCTGCCAGTCATCTTCTTCACTCTCAAGGGTTCTTTTAATTGTTCGCCAATATTGCGGCTTAATAGGTGTTCTTTTCCAAGTGGGGCATAATGTAAGCAAAGTTAAAGTTACTGGAACACTTACATTAGTCTATATGACAGTTGCACGATCCATATCCCATCTCCAAGGACCCACATGCTGTACCCAGCCATTGGAACATTGAATTTATCACATCCTTGAATTTCATTCTTACAAATATGTTGCACTTTAAAAGCCCGTCTAATAGTAAAAGGCAGGCTCTCATTTTCACACTGAGTAAGTTTATATCCTACATGTAACTTTCTAGTGCAGTTCCATCCTGACTTGGTATAATTATATTTATGTGTATCTCTCCATCTAAAACACCAATACACTGGGGAGAAAAATCTCCAATTTCTTTGTAATCTCTTTGCCCAAGTTATGGGGCCTTTCCTCCAAAAATTGCATTCTGGTAATTGTGACACACCAGGAACAGTGTGGTTATGCATGACACACAAATGTAGAAGCTTCGCTATTTCCTGTTCTCCTGCATGTGCAGCCACCCCTTCAAGGCAAGGAGCTTCTAGTGGGTTCGAGCCTCTTGGGCAGGAAGAATTCTGTCAATGTCCAAAAATAGTTCTGGTATCTCATTTCCTCTATAGTGTTGAATCCTGCAATACATCACTTCCTCTCTGTCTACATTTGTTCTCTCTATGTAGATAGCAACCTATAGTTTGTTATCCAGATAATAGGTTGCAATTGGTCTTCTTATGGCTTCTGTTATGTTATCCAAATCATACTTATTTGTATTATATAATATATATATTATTCATAATATATATAATAGTATATAGTATATAGTATGTATATTATTTATATATATTTATATACACTTATTGGATCACCCCCAAGGTGGGGGATCTGCTGCTGATCCAGCCAGAGCTTCTGGAGCCTGTCCTAACTTCACTGATTTTGTAGCACTGCACTTTAAATATTGACTGAAAATATTCAGATATCCTTACACCTGTTATCTCTACTTTTTTCCCCTTCTTTTTATACATTTATACTCCATAGAGTGCCTGTTTTATCTGTACATTTTTCCCTCCTCCACCTTCAGACCTGCCTAATATAAGGCAAATATATATAATGCTATGAACTCTGTACAGCAGAAGAGAGCTTTATTTAAAAAACAAACACACAACAATGACAAAATATAGTTTGTGGCTCTAAGCATGACTGAAATAGAAGATCTTCTGTTACACTTGAAAAAGATTGCCTCCACTCTAATACTATCATTCTATCATTTGCTTACATAAGAGTCATTATATTTTGTATTATGTTGTAGGGTATATTCTTAAACGCCATAAAAATTCAAGCCTCAGAGAATAAGACAAAGTTTCTTACAACACTTACAGCATTTGTTTCAGCCCGATGTACTACAATCCTAAGAGCCCCTGAAACTCCAGCATATTGCTTGTTTCATCTGCAGATATATTGCACTTAAGTTTTGCTGAACTACATACAGTAAATTAGAAGAATATTTTCAGGAACCATAACCTTGGTCTGGTAAGGAAATGGGGGAATAATACTGCCATGTAGACAGAACTGAGATATTAGACAGATTTTCCCAAATCAGTAAAAGACATTTAAAACATTCAAAGCTATTCTGTATAAACATTCAAAGCTATTCTGTATACTTAAAAGCTATCTGGTACACAGAGTTCAAATTATAGATACACTCAAACTTAAATATTTATGAAGTGGTGTTGTCCAAGAAGCGGATTCATGGCCCGGTGTGCAATGAGCCAAGTATCACACACTCAGGAGACATTTCATGATCTACTTTGGAGCTGCACAATGCCGGATGCTCAAGTACACAATCTTGACTTTCAAAACCATATTTACACACTCAGTAACTATCCCAAGCACATCCCTCTTACACTGATTGTTTAGTAATTTGCATACAATTACAGCTTTGCTTACTCATTGTGTCCTTTATTATGCATGCTCAGGGGAAGGGTCTTCACCTCTGCAAGGGTCTTTTTGACCTCTGATGGCAGTTCACTTACTTAAAGACGCATGGAGTTTAGAGTTTTCCTGCCAAATTTGCAATGTCTGAAAAGAAAAAAAAAATCCTATTTAACGAGCAGGTCTAAGTTTTCCTTAGTTGAAGAATGCTTACTGTCTGCCCTACTGATAAGTTCCCTCGCCTCAGTTTCATTGAAAATAGTAATTTTCCACCACTACATGCCTCTCATTTTATTTGTTCAGACATCTTTATGATTCACTTCCTTTTGTATCTGAAAAGTAGTCTCTTTTTTTTTTTACATTTGTGACAAAGTTGCATCAAGTATGTTGGCAAATGCTCTCCTTTTCCTTCGTAAAAAAAAAGTCCTCGGTCCTTTTCATCAGGTTTTCCTTCATAATTTTACTTTTGATACTGTCAGACTCATGAGCACATCAAAATTCACATTTATTAATATAAATTTCCCAAACACAAACACATTCTAGAGTCTGTCTCCCCAGAGGCCCTGAGCATATGTCCATGACAGCCTGGCTGACATACATCCCACCAAGTAAGGCAAAACAGCAAGATGTGCCTTTACTGATTGCTTGACATTTAGAGTATTCACAATACCCACAGAAAAAAAATCAACTGTAGCTTTTCCTGCTTTCTGTCTTGAGTATCTCAAATACTGGGCAAATGCTCAGCATATTAGCATATTGCCTTGGGAATTAACTCTTTTCATAAACACGCTGTCTTGAGAAAATGTTCACAGTTTGACAATTGACACTTCCTAGGAAGAATACACAATGAGCATTTCAGCTCATTTTTGCTGAAAGCTATTATGTTTATCTGGGAATACCCACTGTGTAAAAGGAAATCTCTGTGACACCGAATTGGCTATCTATCTGCTTGAAACCACAAGCAGACCTGTACTGGTCCAGATGTTCCTGGGGCATGACATGTATGCAGGATGTCTGCAAACGCACAGCATGCTTCTTCCTCTCTCCCTCACCTAAGTCAGGTGTTACTTAGTTGAGCTGCAGACCGATTCCTTGCCAAAGATCTTTCATAACAGGTACAGATGAGATACAGGCTGTATCAATATCAATAGTGCAGTTATCGATATGATATCTGCACTACAGTGTAGCTATCTTCAACCCACTGAGTTGAGTCAATGGTTGCTATTATATTTCATTAGATTTAGTGATCAGTTTTCTGATTTCACACATTTTCAAGCGAAGGTCCAAATCTTCAGGATATTTAGAAATCAGATTTTTCACTTTGCGAAACATGATAATTTTCTATAAATAACAGTTCAGTGAATATTTAGTCTATTCCTACCACAGTTCTCATGTTTATGGAAATTATCAGGACTAGTCACTTCATCACCAGTGGTAACAGGATTTGTTGCGGAAAAAGTTTCCATTTAATTTCAATTTAGCTATTCTCTCCCTTTCATCAGATTTTTTTTGATTAATGACAGACTGTATTATTCTTACACTGTACTTTATTCTATTATCTCAATTATCTTAATTGACTGAAGTAGGACTATTTCTACTACAAGTTACTTAATAATATTGTCAACACATATGTTCATATTTTGGGATATGGCTGTCTCAAGCTGTTAACACAAACAGTACTCTTAATAATTCTGCTAAACCTATGAGACAGTAATACCATACTGCCTCAGTCAAATGGTTCTTTCTACACACTTGCTGTTTATCTATATCATCTTCCTGCACTTTCATTTATTTAATACTTTGATGAAAAAAGGCAAATCCCTAGGTCTCATATTTTGCAACTGACTTTTTTTAAAAAGTTATCTTATTGGAGGATTTGCTTTAATCACTGTCAAAATTTCTCATTTTGATATTGAGTTTAACCACATCATTAGTGTTTGAGAATTTATCAACTTCTTTGCGTTTATTTTTCCCTTTCTTATCATTTCATGAATGTCCTTCCCAGATCCTAACCTGTCTCCTCCTCCTCCTCCTCTTCCAGTATGTCCTGGAAATGTCATGATTTTACTATTATTTTCTATTCATTCAGTGCCTCCGCCTTTTATACACTATTCTTTCTTCTTCCCTTCAATGTAATTTATTCCTTCTACCTCGCTTTCAGCTTTAGGTTAGGCATTTTCAGTTTACCTGAATGTGCTGAGGATTTAGTGTCCCAGATTATATTTCTATAACATAATTGTAATAAATAAAAAAAATTAGGAATATAGCATATGTGGTCAGCTGCCCAAATGGCCACAGTAAAGTTTAAATTTCCAAGCTTTTCTAATATGCTGCTTAAAAGAAACACCACAAATACGTGCCCCATCTGATCTAACTTCAGTAACTGTGCAATGTGGGGATTAATAACTGACATAATGAAGAAATGTGATCTTATCTTTAATCTGATTTAACAGTTGACTGATTTTTTCATAGATATACAAATTAAATGTGGTATTTCTTGTCCCAAAATGAACGTTCTCTTCCATTCCTCCGTGTTCACATTCAGCATTTTATTAAATGCAATTTCTTTTTCACAATAAGTGTGAAATAAGCACTCAATCACATTTCTTGTGATTGATCACAAACACATTTAAAGTTGATCTAGTAAAACAAGCTTTAAAAAAATAACCTGATGATTATTTTGGTGGGGTTTGATTTATTAAGTTGAATAGAACTGCGCAGATATTACTCAAGGCTCTTTTCCACAGTTTAGCAAGCAGCATAACTGCAGACAGTTTCATGTTAAAGATATGTAAGTCTGAAGCTCTAAGACAGTGCTATAAGGCCTGCAGGGGGACATCCTGTACCTATGGAAGCAACAAACCTTCACGATAGGTTCTCTTAGAGTTTCATTTCAGCGAAGAACAAACTGAGAAATGCTCATCTGAATTGCTTTACTAGCCATACACATTGATTTTATAGCTGATTATAATTTTATTGTAATTACAAGAGTTACAAGTTCATGAAATGAAATGCAGATAACCTGAGAACAAAAATAGCGTGCTTCAGTATTTTTAAATTTGTTCATGTATTTTATTTCATTGTTTTTAAAGATTAATTGAAATATAAAATCTAGCATAGAAATATGTTACGGACACCATGTTGTCTGGGTTTCCTGATATCCATTTGCTTTTGTAGCATAGAAAGATTTCTGTAAGTGCTAAGATTTTCTGTAAATCCTATGAATCTTTTAAGACAAGTGCAATACAAATAATTTTCTCACTTTTCATCTCTAAGCTTTAGAACAGAAAGCTTTAGTTTTAGTGATGATCCTTTCACAATAAAAACAAAAGATCAGTATAATGTCACTTTGTCACTTCAGAAAGGATAATTTTTATTTTCTATCTTCAAATGGCTATGTTCACTGGCTTTTTAAAAAATATTATTTTCCTCCAAACCCGCCTATAATCCAGAGAGAATTCATGTGCCATTTCAACCAAAACCACATTGTATAATGAACTTCATAGTCCACTAAAATATATTATAAACGCACAGTGTAATATTACAAATGCTCTAGTGAGATGGCAACACTGAAGTTCGCAGTTAAGATAACTTTGCAACAATACAGTCTAGGAATAATCTTAGATTACCCAAGACATCTCCCTAGTGACCTGCATCATTACCTGCATTTAATCTAACAACATTTATGATACTGTTTGAAAAGACGTTTCTTAGCAGAATAGCTACAAACAAAATTATTAAAATATCTTGGAAAATAAGGGAATTTGTATATAAAGTCTGAGGAAGCACAAACGCATTAAACATACTGACAGAAAAGACAGCACACAGAAAAAAAAAGATGTATGTATGCCTGCTGAAATTTATAGAGAAAAAAAAACAAATTACATGCATATTCAACAACTGTTTGCATGAAGTCAACACTCTATCCATATGCAAGATCATACCTTTACCTTATTTCAAAGCTATTCTACTACATCTGCATAAGCTTTTACATAGTAGAGCTTGAAGCTTTTCAGATCTAAAAGAGAAAATATTTTTTCCCAGCAAACAGCAGGCTTGAAAGTGGTATAAGACTAAAAATATTATTTCTATACATTTTATTATAGATGTCTGATACGGAAGTAACAGTCTGAGAGCAGAAAATTTAATTTGCTGGTGAGGGTTGATGGACTGAATTTAGGTGAGATATTTTAAACAACTGGGGAAAGGAATTAGATTCTGTATCAAAAAGTAAAAGGATTTTATGACAGCTTTGAAAAATCAGAGCAGGTACTATAAATAACAGCTGACTAGTGAGAGGGATCATGTGAACTGGTCAAAGGGAGATCAGGAGAGTTTATTTATCTTTATTTCAGAAGAGAAGCCAGGATGCTTCTAACTATTGCATATATAGAAGGCACAAGACACTGGTCACATTTGTATAAATTTCAGAAATATTAACAACTCAAATGTTTTCCAAAGAAATGGAAGATTTAGAAAGCAGTTATCCTGTACTTCATGTGGCTGTAAAGGAAGATATAGCGGTCAACGACAAGTATTTTGGCCAATTGCTCACTTAAGGATAGTTAGATGTTTACACAGTTTCTGTCACAGGAGAGGCCTATGATAATATATTTTTCTCCTTTTCTTCCTAAGGCAGGAACAGTGAGAGTAGGACCATTATTTATGATAATCCTGTTAAGAAGTTCAATGTGTTGGACTACAGAGAAAAATAAAGAAAAAAGTGGAAAGTCTGGGTACCACAGTGGCATATTAATAGAGGCTTCTATTATGTACCAAGTTAATCACTTCCTATACATCAGACAAATTCCTCCATCTCATACCATCAAGTTCGTTGCAGTGAATCAGCTCATGTCTGAGTAAGCTCATGTCCCCACTAACAAAATCGAACGTACTACTAGGGAGTGAGAGACTAAGTTCCTTCAAAACAAAGAATGAAATCATTTCTTCAACAATCCCTCTAAGATAAGCTGGGAGAATTCCACCTTTATCTGTTTTTTTCTTAAGAAATGGCAGCATTCCCTATTTTGCATTGCATCTGATACATTATGCAGGCTCCGCTACACTGGTATGTGGTACTCTTCTGAGCACACTCACAAAGACTTTAGAACTTATTTGTCAGTAGACAAATGTTGGCACAATGACATACCAATTTTTAGAGTGCTTCTTGCTGTACAGAAATGCAGACACAGGTAGCCTCTGCTGAAACTTAATGTGCACAATACAGAATAGAAACTTTGAAGAATGCAGTTTGTGACGTAGGTTCGTGCATTCTTTCCCTAAATTTGAGAATAGACATTCATGCAGCCAACAGCACTCTAAATGCAGTTAAGAAGTATTCATCGTTTTATTGGTATGCTGCAAAACAGACGGTTTTTAGAGTACAGCAGAATGGCGCAGAAAAGTCAAGATTAGTCTGAATGGAAAAGTGCTGTTGAAGTACCAGAAAAAGCAAACTGCAGAAGTGCAGTAAGAACAGTGTGTAATAATAACATCTAGATAACTTGGCCACAAAGATCCTACTATATACATCTATGTGCAGCTCCTGAGGGCTCCCAGCTGAGGGAAAAAGGGCCGTGGGTAAATCCTGATAATTCAGAGGGCCGAGAGGGAGAGATTGCTCACAGTAAGCTCAAGAAGGGCACTAAAGGCTGTATTGAAACCAGCATATATATGGTCACCAGCCTAACAACCAGTGTCAGGCAGGCTCCTCATGACAGGGAGTCACTGACAAACTGCCTGTGAACAACCTGTATTCATGTGTTGCAGGGCTGCACACATCTCCGTGCCCATGAGGATTTGCATATAAAGGTGTGAATATAAACTAATGGAATCAGTTTGTTTTATGAAACAAACTAATTCTTTGAGGAATTTAAATCTGTACATCATTTCCAACAACAGCTTGTTGAAGCTTGGCATTTTCCTTAGAATCTAAGGAAAAAGGAAATCTTCTGTGCAACACAGGTTTCTTGCTCACATGGCACAGGTCAGAGATCTTACTCTCTAACTAGACATGTTAAGCCTTCTCCTGGCTGCTCTTCTGGCTTCTTGATGGGCCAGTTTGATGCTGCAAACTTGTAGGTTTTACCCTGCTCAGTAGATACTATGAAGAGAGAGAGGAAAAAAAAAAATGGGGAGAGAGCATGAAAAAAGGCCTCCTAGTGCAAAGAAAAATCCAGCGAGGAAGCTTACTAGCTCACTGCCATTTAAAGCCTGCTCTTTTAATCCCTCTTCAGAATATCCCCCAATTCAGAGAAAATTTAAATTTAGCCAAGAGCATTTATACAACGGGTAGTGGCTTTTCAGAGACACTCCTCCAGGAGCTGTACTCTTTCTCAGTAGTACCATACAAGTTTTTAGCACAAAAGATGGAAGTTGTCTTTTACATCACTTTCTCAGCTGCTTCTTGGAAAGTAAAGAGAGATTTCAGAAGTAAAAGAAACACAACATTCTTCTAAAAAAATGAAAAAGACCTTCCCAAGCAATGGGAAGGTCCCATTATTTTAGAAGGTCCCCTTATTTTAGATATTATGTGTCCTTTAGTAGTTCTTTAGTTGATCTAGGTACTTATTTTTACAGCATGGAGTTTGGAATGTTATTAAAACTACAATTCTTCACTAAAAAATAAGAAATCAAAGAAAAGCAAAAGTTCGTATAGGATTCTCTGGCTGTCCTCTGCAAACTACTTTTTGACTTTTCCTTGGAAAAATATGTCAAGTATGCTGCTCTGATTCTAAATGATTTTACACTATTTAATCTGCAGCTTTTATTACTCACCAGTGCAGCACAGGAAATCTTATCATTAAACTAAATGCCAAGAGGAAAAAAAAAAAGGAAAAAATATACTTTTAAAATACTATCATTCTGAATGAAAATCTGTAACAAAGGCTTATCTGGGATGTATCATTCTAGTACCCAGGTAGAATGATTTGAGCATCTTCATGAATAGACAATTACTGAATGCACAGAAAAAACATGATTCTGACTATGAGTAACATGTAATACTACTTATATTAATATGAGCTGGAACCACAGGTGAAGTTAATTGTTTGCAATTCATAAATATATTGTTATCTCAGCAGTCCATACCATTTTTTTGAAAGTAGTCATTATAACAAAAGTTGCGAGCAATGACATATTAGTTTTGCTGCATTTACATGCTCTGCAAACACTTCTGGATAGAATCTGAGCTCTCACTCAAGTTAATCAGCATGTGTCTTGGCCAGGCTCTTGAAAATGAGTTTATTGAAGCAGACTCGGATGCTGCTGGCTGATTGCAGCCCTCTGTTTCTGAACTAGGACTCCATTGGGGAATTAAGAATTGCACTAGTGTAGGTGCTGAATTTCAAACAATAAATAAAACAGATTCTACTCACTCACTGTCTTAGGAATTAGTATAATAATACTAATATGAATTAGTATAATGATTGTATTAGCTTTCATTTTAAGGCCTTCCTTAGCAGGTCTGCTTCTCAAAATGTTCTCTTTCTCTGGGTTTCCAAAACAATTTGTTTTGTTCTCAACCTCATACCACATGCTCTTCTTTAAAAACAGTTTAAAAGGAGCCTCCTCACGACGGCTGAATGTATCATCTTTTTCTTCTGCTGTTTTTCCCCAGTTGCACTTAGATTGTACATACTCTTGTACAGAAGGAGATAGCAAATGATATTTATGAAATAATACTGGTAACAAACTCTTTTAAAACAAGGCCTTTTGTACATACTTACTATTTTCCTCTTAACAAGTATTATATGGAAGGCATGGTACGGCAAACAGCCTGGATATTGCATGCAACTGTTTCCAAGGCTGTACCTCTAAGTACAATAGTACAGATACCAAGTATCAGTTAAGACAAGAAAGAGGCAGCTTGGTTGATATCATGAAAAATTTTGAGCAAGCCTGCTTGTACCTGCCTGACCAAAACAAGAGAGCACAACTGAGATGTATGAAGAGTAACAGACTGCTTTGATAGGATGGTAGCTTGACTAAACTAACCTGGATGGTGTCAGTTTATCGTACAAAGCCATTTAATTTACTTCATTATTCTCTGTGGGCACTTTAAGCACTTCAAGACCCTACCATATTAAAGGAGTTGAACACGGAGCACAGACTGCTTCACAGTGCAATACTTAATGAAATTTAAACTAGGTCTCAAAAGAGCAACAAAGCATATTAAATATGACATTGAGCCTTTCAGTTCGTGTACGTGTTAACTGCCATCAAACACACACAGAGTCCCAGATAATATAGATAATACAATTTAGTCATGCAAATAGTTTTCCCTCTAATATACACTTAGAATACTTTGTCAACATGACACATAGGACAGAAGCATGGTAGAAAGTAGCTCCAGTACAAACGAACAAATTTTACGTGTGCTTTGTGCCAAACACCTACTTTTGGTAGGGTTTTTGAATAAACTGAGCTGCTTTGGAGTCAAATATAGCAGTTATGGCAGTTTCTGCTGACAGCTTATAGTAGATTAAACCGTTGGAGTTGTATATAGCAGTCTAATGAATATGTTAAAAACTACTGTTTTTCAGATCAGGACGGGTATGATCTTTAGGAGGTGTAACTGCTTTCACCGTAAGCCTCAGTATTTTTAGTTTTCCATAGGCAAGTGTGTCCTTAAAGAAACCTACTATCTGTAAAGCACAAATTAAGGAGCTCTGTACTACAACACTAGTCTGCATCACCTTTCTGAGGGATTTTTATCATGTCCTTTTCTATTAAATCAACAAGAATGATGTCAGATAAATGGTCATGTGAAACTTCTGAAACTTTACTAAATGGAATAATAGATTACTGCAGTTTGTCTAAGAGAGGTAATTCCAAAAAAAAAAAAAAAAAGAAAAAAAATACTTAAGAGCACTTCTTTAGCACCCTTTTAATGTGAGCTTGAGTCTCACTGGCCTGCTCTTGATTGGCACTTTTTAACACACATTATGCTATTTTAGGAAGTATGTCCGCTTAAAGAGATCAATAACAACAACTGATACAAATGTAACAAGATATTTATTAAAGCAGTAACACATACATTACTGCCTATAGAAACATCTTAAGTATCTCAAAAAATTCATTGAAAAAAAGGGCAGTCTTGCATAAAGGTATAAAGACTTCATAATCACATCTTTCACATATGCCAACACTTTAATTTTTAGGCATTAGGAGTGACAACATCTCTCTAGCATTGCCTCTCAACACAGCTCCACATTGTACTATTTCAGCACATGATGAATGCAAAATGAAACATCTACTTTAACATAAGCTATTAAAATAAACAGTGTCAGTCCTGATTCTACCTACTGTCATTCTTCAGCACTTACCAGCTTAAGCATTTCTGAGAGCATGTCCTCATTTGTAGCAAACAAAACAAAAATAAAGACCAAGCAAATAACACAACCACACACGCAACATTCAAGATTTCTCAAAGGGAGATTAACTGCACAGGCTGAGAGTCTTACATTTCAGACTGCATTTATTTGATCCCAAAAGATGTGATTACTTAAGTTTAACAAAATCCATAGCGCTTTATGATTAAAGACTTATGTTGGCATTATACAAAGCAAAAACAACAGGACTTTTCAAAGGTTTTACTCCAAGATACTTGGAAAGAAATGATTATATGTCTTATGTTACAGTAACTATTACCACATCCCTGAGCTGAAGTAGGACTTGTCCACCAAGCCTGAAGGAAGGGATATGAAACCTGAGACACCAGACAGCTTTCAAATGATAAAAGCTGAGGAAACATCACAAAAGCGTCTGAATCCTCAGTTTTTTACAAGGCTTGATCTCAGATATATATATATATATAGACATATGTTTATCCCCAAGTAAGAAAGGTCTGAAAATTGATGAGATCCTCACACTCTAAGGAAGACCTTTACGAAATCCTAAGGGCTTTTGGGCTTGGAGGGGCTGCAATACCCAAATAACCGCCTGCCACAAGCCACATTTAGAGACAAGCACATGGTGCGCCAAGTTTTTATTTAGTTTCTGCAGCTTTTTACGGGGGGCAAGTACTGAAACCAAATCCCAAAAACCCAAGCAATGGTGAACAAGGCCTGCCAGCCTGATCACAGAAAAATGTCTTTTCTTAGTCCTGGTCCCAGCGGTCCAGTGCTGCACTTGGAGTACGGGGGGAGGGGCAGACAATTTCCTACCGAGCTGGGACAGAAGCGAGCAGGCCACTCAAAGCACTGTCCAGAACCAACTCGTGAGGGTCGCCGTGGCTGCCACTGCCTACGTGGACACCCGTGAGGGCAGGCAGCTTGGCGCAGGCCGGCAACTCACAGCACGGCCCTGACGAGGCTGCTACGCGGCCCGGTGCCGCGAGCCGGCCTGCGGCCCGCTCCACGCGCGGGCTGGCGGCAACGGCCTCTCCCGCAGGCCGCGCGGCTCGGTGAGGCGGGGAGCCGGGCAGGGCCTCCAGAGGCGGGGCGGCTACGAGGACGACACCATGGCCGGCTGATCGGCGGGTGGCTGCGGCTCCTCCTTCTCTTCCTCTACCACCTCCTCCTCCTCCTCCTCCTCCTCGTCCAGCAGCTCCTGCAGCTCCCGGTCGTCCAGCCCGGCCGCGGCGCGGAAGCGGCGCAGATGCTGCACGGCGCGGCGGTGCTTCTCCCGCAGCCGCCGCAGCTGCTCGCGCAGGGCCGCGGCGTCGCCGCCCGCAGCGGCGTTAGCAGCAGCAGCAGGGCGCTCGGCGGAGCCGGGCCCCTGCAGCGTCTGTCGGAAGAGGCTGCGGTTCTCGCGGCGCAGGCGGCGGTTCTCGAGGCGCAGGCGCACGTTCTCGAGGCGCAGGTGCGCGTTGTGCCGCTCGCCCTCCTCGCGCTGCTGCACCGCCTCGGCGTGGCTGGCCGCCAAGTCGGCGTAGCGCTCCGCCAGCTGCTGCAGCGAGCCCCGCGACTCGCCCCGCCACCCGCCGCCGCGCCACCCGCCCCAAACCCCCGGTTTACCCCCCGCAGCGGACCCCC
>JAUBNY010000498.1:21133-49375 GCA_032275445.1 Crypturellus soui | reverse complement strand
TTGCCCAGCATGTGAAAGGGAAAACCTCTGTTCAGGTGGGCATGAGAAGCTCTAAGGGGGTCCCTGAAAGCCTTTGGGCTGGCTGTGGGCCAGGTCCCCAAGCTGGGTGCTCTGGGTGCATCCAGAGGCACCCAGAGGCAGCCCGATCTCTGCTGTTGCATTCACTCGGCATCATCTCCCCCTTACAGGTGCCTCCCGACAGTTCCTTGTGACACCCCTGGTTGTTCAGGCCCCTGGCCCCAGCCCAGGTAAGCCCTCAGGAACTGACTCTCCTCCTGGCATCCCCACACCCTGGGTCTGTGCCCTGGACCACAGCGGGGACCCTGCCCCAAGCACGGATCTCGAGGCAGCAGGTTTGCATGGCACTGGGAGGGCTCGGAGACCAGACCACAGCATCTCCTTGAAGACAGGATGGCCCTTCTCCTTGAAGCCCTGGCAAGAAGAGGGAGGGAAGGTGACAGCAGTATATTCACCTGCCTGAAATACAGCCAGTCAGAAAAGATGTAGTAGACGTTGGCCCAAGACCCCTTCCTCTTCTTTTCTTTCCTCCTCCTCCTCCTCCTTCTCCCCTCTGTTCCCCGGGGAAATGGCTTCACACCCTATCTGGTCACATTCTGTTCCCAAGATTAATTGCTGGGTCAGGGCAGATTCACCATTGTGTCTGCCTGAAAGTGCCTTTTTCACTCCTCACTCGCCTGTTTTTTTTTTTTTTTTTTAATAGAGCTTTAGTCCAACTTCAGGCCCCCCTCTCTTCCCTGCTCCCCTCCTCCCTCGATCTTTTAGGGTGGAGGCTGCTACCCCGATCCAGCCTTCTGGTCTGGGAGACATCAGCCATGCCCTTTAACTGTACAATTATGCACCCTCTCTAAACGTTGTTTTAGTAATATCATTTGGAAGAAGAAGAAAAAAAAAAAAAAAAAAAAACAAGCGGCAGCGGGTTGGTGTTTAGAGGAGCGGTGAGGTGCCGGGAGCAGCTCGCTGTCTCCCTCGCACGCACGGCTGCAGCCCGCGGGGTCTGGGGCAGAGCGGTGCTCACGCACCCAGCAGCTCCCGCCCCTGCGCCGCAGGTGCCCCCGCTGCTCGCGGCCGCGGAGCCCCCGCGGCGGGAGCCGCCCCGGGAAGGAGCCGGGGCCGCGGCGGCCGGGGGTGTCGCTAGGAGCCGGGCTGGGGGCGGCCGGGACGGACGGGGCTCCCGGCAGAGCCGCGGCGCGGCGGGACGCGCTCTCCGCGCTGCCCTAGCGTTGCCGGGGGGGCAGCCCGGCCCCCCGCGGGGCTGGGGCGAAAGGGGCATCCCCGGCTCGTTGCCCTCGCCGGCAGACGCGGGCTGAGGAGCGGCACAGCCGGGGTGCGGGGCTCTCCCGCGCGGAGCGGACCCCATCCCGCGGGGCAGAGCGGAGCGAGGCGCCGGCCGAGGGGTCCGGCAGAGCCCCGGGCGGCGCTGCCCTCGCTGCTGCCCCGGGCTCTGCCCACGCCGGGACCGGTGCTCGCTGCCTCCCCGCGCGAACGCGCCAGGGGGGCTGTGAAGGACACCGAGACACCCTCATATCTCAGTTTCTCTTCTTTGGACAGGAAATATGTGTAGGGAGGGGATCGAGGTCGTAAATTTCATTGATTACTTACAGATTGCACAGGACATATTCAGGCTTTCATGACAGCTTCTGGAGACATAACGACTGGACAATATTGGCCAAACAGTACAAACTCTCTTTAACGACTACAAAGAAATCAGCAGGTAATTATAGGCTCGATTGTATACATAACAGGCATCGGAAATCGGCGAATAACTGTAGGCAGCGATTTTGAACCCGCCCCCCCCACCGAAAAAAAAAAAAAAAAAAAAAAAAGGAACTGTTCTGCTTCAAACTCTCGTACAAAAGCTCCTCATTGTGCTGGGTGCCTTATCCTAATTAGAGGTACCTGCACAGCATAGCAAATACAGAGGAGATCATCCTTGATCTCCCTGCCAGTGAAACTTAGCCCTTTGAATCTGTAGATATAAAGACAAAGCCATCTGGGTCTTCCTGAAGCGTGCGGTGACGCTGAGTTTTGCCCCTGTCAGGAGCACTTTGCTGGGCAGAACGAGCCCGCCTCACATGGGGCAATTTCTGATCCGACAGGGGCTGCTGGCAAAAAAATAAATGGAAAAAAAAAAAAGAAAAAAATGAAAAAAAAAAGATAGAGAAAAAAAATTCCTTTTACAGAGAGAAGGTTCATAAACATAAACGAACGTCTGGCCAAAATTGCACAGATTTCTGCAGGAACATATCAAGCTTTTATTTCTTATTTGGTTTACCGTATTTAACATCATTTGTTTTCTTGACGTGAAGGAGTGAAAAAAACAATATTATTTTCCTATTTCTAAAGAATATAAACATTTATTCCTGATATAAAGATAATTCATTTCCAAAATGTTTCGATTTCGAAAACATTATTGGCACTCCCTTTACAGAATGATGTCTTTCCTTTAACCTGTGATTTTTCCTCGCGACAGACCTTAGTCCCAGCAAAACCAGGGAAAACCCTCCTAATAACTCTCCTGATCTCGATGGCCATCTCATCCGAAGGCACATTTTTCTCCTCTCTCAGGTAAAGTTTTCCAGAAAGTTACTTTGAAATAACACAGAACAGATGCCTCCCGTTTATCTGTACGTGTTTTAAGTCATTCACTGAGTTCTTTGTAGAACTGATCTATTTTCTCTGATATTAAAATGAGAGTTTTAACCGTTTCCGTATAACTTCGCCTTGAATTTCATCTGGCCTTAAAATTCACTTAGGCTGTTGTTCCTCTAGGGCTACGTGTCATGTTAGCTTGGGTCACTAGTGACCTTTAAGCTTAAATAAACCTGTGTCCACATCAAAACAGCCAAACAGAAGCAAATAATCTAAAGTATCATTTCAGCCTACAGAGAAGAGTGCTTCCACCAGGTCAAGTTGGACTGTCAAGGAGCAGAGGGAGGGCAGTGCCAAGTGCTGATTTGGGACTGCTAAACCTCGGCAGAAACTTATCTCAGTGTCAAAAAAAAAAAAAAGCCGCTCCTTGGTGCTTAACCTGGACCGTGGCATCAGCTTTTGCTTTAAACCGAAGCGGCTCCGTTGCAGGCTGAGAACGCGCGAATTGCTGGACACGCACTTGGCACCCACCGTGGGAGCACAAATAAACCCTCCGGGGAGCAGTCCTGCTCGGAATCAGCTACATTTTGATTTCTTTCATTTACATATATGTGTTCGCCTAGTCCAGTTACTGTTTTTTTTTTTTTTTTTCTGAACATCTTTCGCTACACTGCTATAAACGAGATAATTCAATTGTTGGTTTCAAAAATGAAATAATTGATAAAAACAAATTCTCTGTGTTACTGGAAACTAATAGCAACTAAATATTCCACTGGGTACATTGCAATCTCGCTCTTGTAAAAAACGTTTTGTCTAATCCACAATTCTACTTTTGCCTACCTATTTGGTTTAGTGTCGTGTTAACGTTAGATCTCAAGCAGAATCACATAAATATGAATCAACTTCATCAAAACGCTCCTGACTCAATCGTACCATGAAAATAAAACACACAGAGAGAGAAGGAGGGGGAATCGTGTTTCCCAAAATTGAAAGTCAGTAAAAAATAGTCATCAAAAAAAAATATCTCCAGATGAAGACAGTAAAGGTATATCAAAGGAGAGCAACTGTAGCGATATCACTTGTTCTTTTCCTGTTGGGCTGCTGCACCGTATTTTATCGAATGGAAGTACTGGCAAGATGTGCAGGTATCCGCTTACATTATAAACTGCAGTTGGTATAAATATTCTGCCCCGGAGAACAGCTTTATCACACGCTTCCAAATAATAAGGAAGTCTTTCAAACAAAAGCCACACATCAGGTGGCTTTTTATTAATGAATGATGCTTTGTCTGATAAATATTAACAGTGGCTCTTTCCCCTGCCCTTTCCGCTGCCTCCCATCCCGCCGCGGAGCCCCGCGCCCGCCTGGCCGCCCCGCACCGCCCCGCACAGCCCCGCACCGCTCCGCGGGCACCTCCGGCCGCCCCGGACTCCGGCGCTCAGATTCACGCAAAAAGAAAGAAAGAGAAAAAAAAAAACGCAAAATGTTCCCACCAAAAGGCAACTTTTTTTGTTTTTCTTTCTTTTTTTTTTTTTCCCTTGAAGTTTAGAGGTTTTGCCCCGTCTGGACTGGCGGGGTTCGTGGGGCGAGGGAAGGGCTCCAGGGACAAGATAAGCTGCCCGGCTCGGCTCGGTCTGCTCAGGTGCATCCTCGTGCTGTGCCACGGGCAGCTCCGGAGCGCGTGTGAGCAGAGCCCGCCCGGAGCCGGCTCGGACCTGAGCGGCGAGCGCGGCGGGAAGAGCCCCCTTCTGAGCGGGGCAGAGAAAGGATCTGTTGATTGACCACAAGTTCGGTTTCTGACCTTATATCATAGTCCGACCCGTTGTTTGTTGTTTGTTTTTGGTTTTTTGGTTTCTTGTTTTTATCCTCTGATTTGGCTTTTTTTTTTTAAACCCTGTTATTCTACTTGTTAAATGGTCGGCTCTTTAACCAGCAACTAGCAATCATCAGACATTAATTTATACGGCTTTTACAAATACCTAAGCTATTTAAAATGCTGAACTGGGTTGTGTGTGGCAGGGAACATCTATCTATTGAATAGGCAGTGTCACACGGTAGCATGCTCTCTTGTCAAGGGTGATTGTGTTTTAGGCAAACATTTGAGCAAACATAAAGGCAAAGGTCAAGTACTGTTCAGTTGCAGTGTGTGCTAATTCACCTAGCTAACCAATAGGGCAAAAGTTGAGTTTTCGGCGAGCGCCGCCGAGGGAACCTCTGCGGAGGCAGCGCGGGGCGCGGAGGCTCCGGCCGGGGCAGCCCCAGCCCCGGGGCGCCCGCGCGGCAGCTGCCCCTGCCCCGCACCTCCCCCGAGCCGCCGAGCGGGTCTCCTCGCACCTCCCACGCTTCTTATTCATCTGTTTCCTTCCTCTCCCTCCCCTGAGTGCCCTGGCTGGTCAGCCCGGGGCTCCGGGCTTGGGCACCCGCGCAGCAGAGCCGGCAAATCCATGAGAAACCGGGCGAGCTGGGAGCGTGGTCGGGAAGGGGCAGTTTGGCTCTGAACCGAAAGTGCCTCGGGAAGAGGTGGGGGGTGGAGGGGAGGAAGGGAGTTACTTTATTAGCCTCATTCCTCCCCACGTCGTTGCAATAAACTAAAGCCATGTTTTGAATACGAAAGGTTGGAATTTATCTCTGGGGGTGATCTGCCTGCAGAATTTTCCGATGAAACCTTATTATTTTTTCATAGGGAAATTATTCCTGCCATCCAAAAAAAAAAAAAAAAAAAAAAAAAGGCAGAAGAATCAAAGGGCTGGTAGTGGTTGGCACACTCGCAGCTTAGAAGTGTCTCTCTCTTTTAAGGGAAAAAAAAAAAAAAAAAAGACCAATTCCTTCCTTCTCAGTTGAGCCCTGGAGGGCTCGCACTTTGAATCAATAGTCATTTTGCTTGAACCAATGGCTGTGCTTCCATCGAGACTCTACGTACAGTAGTTTTCATAATAAACCCGGGTTTCACAGTTGTGGTCTTAAAGAACTCAGATTTGGAGAGTTTGCTCTTGTAAATTAAATAAATAAATAGATAGCAGCGATACTTTAAAAAGGGGGAAAAAAAAGGAAAAGAAATGAGGGAAAACAAACAAAACAACAACAAAAAATCCTTCCAACTAAAAATGACTATTCTGTACCCAGCAGAAAGCTGGTGACATTCTTACTTGTTGCCTGGTACTATACAGGCAGTCGCCTATCAGTCGTGTCCTGTGGGGTCTGCCTGCTGCACCGCTCTGGTGCGGAGACAATCTGGATTTTTTTTTTTTCTCTTTGACAAAATTCCAAGATGAACATCAACAACGCTAGAGACGTGATTCTAAGCACAAAAATGGTTTATGGCTAAAATGACATTAAAATCACGAGGGCACATTTTCTTTGCAGAGCAGACGTTAAACACAAGCATACACACATGAGAAAACACGTTTTAAAAAATAAACTTACCCCCGCCTGCCAAACCATCACACTTTGTGAGACTCTTCTTTAGTGCTGCAGACAACTTGGTCCTTTCCAAGCCCTGCATTAAACACGGTGGATTCAGCAGAACAGGAGTAAAAAAAAAAAAAAATGTTTTGTCATATATTTCTAAATAGTCTAATCTCCCTCAAATGTCTCGGATTTCTTTACAACCCACTGGCTTCGGTCCTATAAACACCACCTGGGCAGTTTCACAAGCTTTAAAGTTTTGTGTGAGTGTGCGTGTGTGCGAGTGCGTGTGTGCGAGTGCGTGTGTGTGCGCGGGTGTGCAGTAAGTTGTTTAAAAGGCATCGTTACCATTCAGAGTATAAAAGTAATGCCCTGGTGTTTGGTGTGTGGTGTGATGGGTTTTGTTTTTTGGATTTGTGACTCTCTTTTTTTACATGCACCTTTCATTTTACTTAACTTTTTAAAGATGGGAAAAGCTGGAGGCTTTAGTTTTCGAGAGACTTTTCTCGTTATTCATCTGTTTGGTCGCCTTAGCTGCACAAAAGCGTATCAGCTGCGTTATGAAAAATGGCCTAAGCCCAGAGAATGTCACAGTGGTCGACTTATTATTTTAGCCTTCTTAAAAAAAAAAAAAATCTCGGGGAAAGTTTGCTTTTGATGAATTCAATAAAAGCGGCACTGCAACGGAAGAGATTTTAAGCTAAAATCATACAGCATGGGGGTAAAAGCTTAAAGCAGACAGATGGCCAAAGGTAGCCAGACCCTGCCTGCCTCAAATCCAGCCCCTGAAGTTACAGTCTTCAAGCCCATAGCGTTTTTTTTTATTATTATTTATCTTTGTCGTGCTTTGTTTCCTCTATTTTTAAAAAAAAATCTCAAAAACTAAATATGCAATGACAAACTTTTAGAGTTCATATGTCGCGAACGGTTCTTCTTTGGATTTTGTTGGCAGGATTTTGTTGTTTCGGGGTTTTAAGCGGACCCAAAATCTTAAAGCCCCAGGGCAAGGTGTTACTTTTTAATTTACCAGCACCTCATCTCGTCCCCGGGAGGGCTTCGGCCACAGACAGAAAGTGCAAGGCAAAAGGAGCGCAGTGACTGCAACGGCAGCCTGTGTTTCTCTTGAGAAATAAATAGATCTAAATAATGTCAATGATGAATAGTAAATAAATACACAGACTAGTGGCTCTGGGAGACAGGGCGTTGAGTTCCGTGTGGGTTTTGTCTGTTGTTGGGAAACATCCATAAAACAGTCCTAAAGCCCCAAGCAAGCTCTATTCTCCCCTGCTTTTAAACCGCGGAAATTCTTTTGATTTCAGTGGCACACAGAGGCTGTCTTGGCTTCCAGAAAGTTGTCCTGGCTGCACGCGAGGGCAGCGATTTGGCCCCCAACGTTTGTCTGGGGCTGTGTCACCTGCTTCGATAACAGAGCGAAGCTTTTGATGCCCCTTGGTCCGGGGGAAATGTCAGTGTCGGCGTGTGCGGAGGGGAGAGCAATTTGCTGGAGAAGCGAGCGCCGGGGGGTGCGCCTGCCCCTCCGCCCCCGCGCTCCCCTCGCCTCTCTCCCCTCATTTGAGCCGTTCCCATTCTTCCAAACAAGTGGCCGTGGCGCCCCAGACGCGGGGGATTAAAGGCAGCCGGCAAGTGCGTAACGCGGCACATAAATCTCATGCCCTTCATCTCTGCCCTCCGCCCCGCGGGACCCGGGAGCGCGCAGGCTGCGCGGAGCCACCCCTGCCCCGGGCCGAGCGGCTCCGCGCAGCTCCGCGCCCCGGTGCGGTGCGGTGCGGTGCGGTCCGCGCAGCTGGTGCGCGGGAGAGGGCTCGCGGGGAGGCCTGCGCCTCTGCCCTTCGAGGCCGCAGTACCTGCGGACAAATAGGTGGAGAATAAGGGAATAATTCAACTATACCGACTGCTTTTGCGCTGAAATAAAGGGGGGTGATGCCTGTTAGTCAGTTTTTACTCCTGCCTCTTTGGCAATTTACAGACATAACCTGTTAGCAACATGCCTGTAGATGTTCTCCTTGAACTAACATATGGGCTGCTGTGTTTCACGTCCAGCAGAGTGACGGGCCTTCTCTGCACATTAATGCGAGCAGTGTGCTAGCTCTGCATAACCCTAATAAATCGGTCAAATATCATGTGGATCTGGGCCTTTAGATGATTCACTAGGCCTGTATTTTACACATCATGGATTTTGTGTTATGAGTCTTTTTTTTTCATGTATGTTCACTGAACACCAGCAATTATGCATGTGCTTAAATACACTGAAGTTGATGGGCTATATTCCAGTAAAAAGCATGCTCACGTGTCAGAAGTGAATTTACTGAATTTCAGATTTGCCAAGCTGTGTTAAAACACTGATTTGAAATTCTATGGGTAAGGGTAATAAAAACAAAGTACTAGGGAAGGTAGATGTCTCAGCATGGGCAAGCTTTGGTAGCAAGGTAGAGTCATGGTTGTCAGCATAGATACAGTGAAGAGAAGAGAGTAACCAGAGAAATCTCAGCATCTTCCACATTCAGGAATTTTACATTCACAGAACACCAGGTGAAGATTGCAGTATTTAAACAGCAGTGACATAGCAGGGACAAATATCGTGCCGTTTTTTTTTATTAGAGGCCTACCTTTATTAAATGTTGCTAAATGTCCTCAGTTACTGTGTGAAAGAGATGATATTAGTGGGCTGCCAATTGCAATTGGTTAGACAGTCTATCCTGACAGCCCAGAGAAAAGCATCTAAATAAATATCTGACAGTAAAAAAAGAAAAAAATATCAGGGCCCTTTACTACTTGTGACATTGAATTTGTGCTTTTCGAGTGAACATAATTCAAGCAATTCAGGAGTTTGTGTAGTTATTGATGGACTTTAGTCTCTGTAGATCTTAGGGAATTCATTCAAACAGTTATGCCTGAGCTGAGCTCATTTCCCTTGTGCTTCTATTTATTTATTTGTTTGTTTGTTTGTTTTCTTTGTAGTCTTTTTCTCAGGATTCTAACCTTTGGGGAGGTTCCGCTGAGTCTCCTCCACTGCTTGTTCCTACTTCGTCAGGAATTAAGAGACATTATTTCAATGCTTTTCTTTCCCTTTCTTTCCCTTCCCTTTCAATCCTTTTCCAGGATTTTATTCCTGTTACATAGTTGCATAGTACAGGAAGTTGCTGTTGTAATGTGGCATTCGGGATTGATTTCACGTGCAAAGCTCTGGAGGGTTGGGTGTTGTACCTTTACAGCACACACCAATCAGTGACAGCAGTAAGTCTAGAATTACCATACAGCATATTGTATACTAAGGTGCTGTGTGCCTGCAAAATAGCTGGATTCTGTGATGTGAGGTTTTCAGCCATGGATTGAACTGTGTTTTCGTGTAGTTTTCATGTGCATTAACACCACAGGAGTTCCTAGGGCTCTGATTCTGAATTTTCCAAAAGGAAGTAAAGATTATGTGGTAGAAAAATTTCTAATTTGCTCAGTCCAAAGGAACCTTTCCTGATTAAGCCATCCACCCTCCTTAGGTAGGATACTTCCCGAGCCATTTGATGGTGTGTAAAATGCTAGCATTAATTGCATTGCTAATCATATTTTAGCAGTCAGTGTGCAAATAAAATCTTAGTATTTGAGCTGTGGGAAATGATGATAAGGAAAGGATTTACAGAGGGACAGAAACTAAAAAAAGAGAAAAAAATAAAAGTAAGGGCTGAAAAGCAGCACAAGTAGGAGAATAACTTCAAGGAAGAAGAAACAGAAATAGTGATGATTTTAAAGAGAAATATGTTTTCAAACTGTGCAAGACTGAAAGAAATGATGTGATAGGTAATAAAGGATAACTAAAAAATGTGGTGACAATATAAGGGATTACTGGGGCTTTGATCTTTCTGGCAATATTACAGAGAATTTCACTGTAGGCTGCAATATTTGCATGTGTATTTATGCTGTAGTGCATGATTCACCATAAAGATAAAACCTGGCCTACCAAGAATTAGGTCTGAGAAAGGTATTACTGATGGACTGCATCAGCAATATACTAACAGACCTATAAATAATGCAGGAAAGCGCAGGCCAGGCTGCGGGTCTTTTTAGATGTTGGAAGAAAGATCTAGGGTGAGATCTTTTCTGATTTGGTGTGTGCAGAGGAGTTGAACATATATTTTTTTCCAGTTGTGGGGAATGATGTATCCTTCCAGATAATGTCTGGATAACCTCTATCTTCAGTTTTCAGTGCAATAGAATCAGGTTAGGTAAAATGGGGCTGAGGAGAAAACCTTAAAACAAAAGGGATAGTTTACTGAAAGTCTTGTTGCTGACCCTTTTAACTGATATTCCTAAATATTTATATTTATTTAATGCACTTATGCAATCAAGGGGAAATTCAATCAATAATTTTTGAGCTATGATAAAACTATAGTGTCACTTGTGGTTTCCCTGTATATTAACCTGAGTAAAAGAAGACAAAACTTGGATATTCCCAGCGGTCATGCATACCAAACAATTCAGCAGTGAATAACAAGTCCTTACATTTTTCCCTCTTTACTGATTTAAAGCAGGAATGCTGTTGTCAAAGTCAAAGGAATAACACTAGTGCCAACCTGGAGTAAATGAGATAAATATTTTAAAGATTAACAGATTAACATGTTAAAGATTTGCAATATTGGGAAGAAGAGAGTTTTGGAGTCTTGAAGCTTTTTTTTTTTTTTTTTTTGCGTGCTTGCCAACCTGCCTTGGGCATTGTGTTTAAGCTGTTATCGTTACTTGACTGTTAGGAAGTGAGACTTGTTAGAAGTTGTTATCCTCCTAAGAGCTGGCAGTCTGGTAATCACACAAACACATTTTTTGCTGGGGAAGCCTTCTGAGGTGCTCGTAGGGATATTTGCTGCTTAGCTATCTTGCTGGTCTTTACTTAGCAGACCTGTGGTCTGACTTGCAGCTTTCATATACTGTAATCCATGAATACATTGAAAAGCATTAAGTACATTGAGTTGTTGTGGCTGTTACTCCTAATATTTTTTCAGTGCTATCATCAGATTCTGTTTATTACTAATAAATAGATTTAAGACTGTTATCAGTAGTTATCAGTACTTGACAATATGGATATGACCTTAACAAAATAATTAGTGAACAGGTAAGAATAATAAGAATAATTGACTGCATTTATTTATAGTCTTGATATGGGCAGACATATTAAAAGCCAGGTAGCAGCTTTGATAGCACCATTTAATGCAATCTATATTCTGCCACAGGAAATGAGAAAAAGAGTAACAGTTTGATTTCTGCTTTTTAATTTGGATATATAAAATAGACCTGCACACTAGCAGAAAGGAAAGGGAATGTTTTTAATGAATTAAAGTCGAATAAAACCTCACTATGCTGAAAAAAAAAAAAACTCAGATTTTTTTTTTCACAAAAATTAGGCCTATATTGTACGAAAAAGCACTAGCGATAAATCTAAGCAGAAGGGTGCTTAAACTATTTAAGAAAGCCTTTGTGTACATATTTTATGTATGTGAGTGTACTTTTGTGTGTGTAAGAGGAAGTAAACAGAATTTCATATTCTGGGATTGAGATGTACCACAAGCTTTTAGGAAGGTAGGTCAGACCCTCAGTCTTTGAAGTAAGTGGTCTCTAAGTCTGTAGCAGGTTCAACTAATTGCATAGGTAGGATAAACTGTTACTCAAACATGAACAATAATTCATCTGATTTGGTGAGATAGGTAAGGATTATAAGTCAAAAACAAACCACTGAATTATTTTTAAGTGGTAGAGATACTAATAAAAAAATTGGAAAACTGAGTTTGAAATTGGACTTTTAAAATTTGAACAAGGCTGGACAGCTGATTAACTTCCCTCCCAGCTGGAACATTTTATTTGGTCTAAAAGGGTAAATAGAAAATAGAAATTTGTTCAATGAACATTTGGAAATTTCAAAGACTGTGCAAGTAATGGCATCAACCAGCTATATAAGGTTACCAGTTTATTTGTACATAGCAGGGCAGAAAATAAAGCATAATGTGGTGGCTTTAACCTTCTCTGTCCTAAGTACCATAATCACTATTTTAAAATCAATGGCTCAAGTCTAGTAAGTACATTTAAATTTAGAGTGAGTTAACAGAAATTATACCTTAATTATGTGTTCTATATTATATTTTCAGGACATACACTAACTTAGAAACAAAACTTTTGCATAATAAATTAAAGGGAGGGAAGTATTTTTTACAGTGGAAGAAGTTCAAATACTACCTCTTCTAAATGACTGCTATGCATAGATCATGCTTGTCATCAGACTCAGGACACAGCAGCACAGTAATATAGATGATATTAGAACAAGTATTTTCTCACGAAAAGAAAAAGAATTGTTAGTAATGTAAATAATTACCTCATCACCTCTCAGTTTGTCTTCTAGGTCTTTGATTTACAGTTTTGATATTTTTGATGGTGTTGCTAAAGTTGAAATGCAAATCAAAGACCTGTATAATTGGTTCCAAATAATACATTTTTCTTTCTGCACCTCTGGGCTTCATACTCACATATGAGTGTTTGTGAACTCACAGTGTTTGTGAATATAATTCTGAATTATATTCACAAACACTGTGGGAAAGACCCAATTAACTTTGACAACTGATTTGTCAGCAGATGTTCCTATTCATATTAGCAGGTCACTGCTTATAAGAACTGACTGACTGGCTGTTGCTCTGTTCTCTTTAGCACAAAATATTAGGTTTCTATTTACTGCATAGGAAACAGAAAGTTCAAACCCATCTAGTTTCTGGCTGTTCAGAGATGAAGTACATTAGTGTCCCTGCAGGGGGAGTTGGACTATATCATTTCTAGGGGTCCCTTCCAACCTCAGTCATTCTGTGATTCTGTGATCAATATCATAACGGGCATCACTACGCTGCCTCCAGGTCTCAGGGTGTCTTTATTCTATTTCCATATATGTATTTCACCAATTGAAATTAAGAAAGAGTATACTATGGGCTAGGGTTAAAAGAAGAAAAATACTGAGCCAAAAGAAATTATATTTAGAAGTTTGAGAAATAATAATGGAGACTATCAATTAATTCCTGTGGGCATTGTCTGTATGACTTCTGTGCATCTTTAAATGTCGGAAAGATTTATAAGTTACATGACAACCAAAATCCTTTTAAACAACCTTTCTGCTTTTGAAGCCTCCGCTTTAAAATGCTAAAAAGTTAGTTTCAGCTTGCTAAAATTGCTTAAATTATGTAGTATCCAGAAATCTCTGTGAGGGGGACACTGTCATGTTTGCAATTTTCTTATAGTATCAATAAAATAAAATAAAATAAAATAAAATAAAATAAAATAAACAAGGAAACCAACTCCATTGCAGAATTCTTTTTGGAGAAAGAGATAGTTCTGAAGTATATCCCTCATAATGTAATCTAGTTCTAAGGACAATTAGAAGTCAGGAACAGTAACAATCATCATAGCCTGTGTACATCATGGACTATGAAATACACCTAAAGCTGCTGTCACTGAATTTCATTTTAGAAAGAACCTGCCATTGAAGCCCTCTTGCTTGATATTTCAGCTTCTTATATATAAGAGAAAGCAGAGCTTGAACATTCTTTGCTTCTTTGTGACTGGGCAGATGGAAATGCAAAGTGTATATGACAAAACAGGTCATAACAGATTCTCAGTTATTTTATCTGATCATTGGTTATCTACAGAACATAATTTGCAGGGCAAACTTATCCTGTGAGAGAACTTTGAAAATAAGCTAGTTTCCTTCATTTTGCCTTGTTTTCCTTATTTTTTCGGCCTCATCCCCTACATCACAACAAACTGGCACATTGTTCAAAGGTGAGACATAGGTAGCTGCTTGTAGAGATACAGGCAACTTCTCGACTATCAAGCACCTGATACTTTAAATTCTAATGATTATTAGGATTAAGAAGCAATTTATCAGCATTAGGAAACAATTTTGGTCTCTTTTCTTACTTTCAAATTGATATAGATGTAACCAATCTACCATACACATATCACAATAACATCAGATTTTAAGTGTGCATACACAGTTATCCAACAAAGGCCAATCTTGTATGTTATTCCATTCAGAATTTTATATAATGCCCTGTAGGCCACGGGAATCTCTATTTTGTCGCGCAGGAAACAATCAAGGACTAACAAGGGCATCTATTACTTGGAAGACAAAACACAGCTAATAATGGTACACAGGCATTTCTAATCTTCAAGATTTATTTACTTTTATTTAAAATTTTAGGTTCTGATTTAACAAAAGTTTTTTTGAATATTTAAAGATAACAGAGATAAGGAGGTAATATTTAAAAATGATGGTAACCTTGACTCATTTGTTTCTAGGAAATACTATTTTAAAATAGTCAGACTTCTGAATTCTGTGACACATGTAACAGCAGTTAATTTTAAAGTACTTATTTTTTCTTTAATTTCAGGGTAGTTATCAAATTCTTACACAGATTTTGAAGGATGAAGTCCATTATTATAGCACTATTATAAACAAAGTGTGCATGAATGTACGTGGTTTTGTGCATGTATGTATATATATTTTAGGCATGTGACCTCAAGGTGGGAAAAGCATAAAAAAATTTGGATAATGAATTTTATTGATTTTGCAAATACATTGGGCATTACAAAAGCCATGCTGAAATTTTACTTCAAAAGCGCGGATATAAAATAAAAGCGCCCCAAAATGGCACTTGAGCAGCATTACTGTAGTTTTTAAATTTAAAGATATAACAAATGCAAGGATATAGGGAGTGAAAACCTTTTTAAAGAACTAACTGATTTATCTGGAAAAAAATAGAGATATTTGGGGCATGAGGACTTATTTTAGGACAGAAAAAATAGCAGTAAAACATAAACAAAATGTAATGAGAGTTCATAACTTATTCATGGTCTTTAGTAAGAAAAGGGTAAGATAGGGAAAAGAAACCATTTCAGCTAAGTCAAGCAGAAGAAAATCTTAGTTCAGGAAATGTTCATATCCAGCCTAACTCTATACAGAGATATGATGAAGGACATGTTTGTGTTTTGTTAATTAAACAGACATTCACTGCTTATAAATGCTTGTTGGCTTTCTGTTACATTTACAGTGAATCACTAATTTATTTATTTATTTTTAATGGAATGTATCATTTCTGGTGCTATGAGAAGAATGTGGCAGTGTGAAATAGTCACAAAAAATCAAGGAAAATATCTTTTTCAGAACTATGTACTGTGGATAACACAGTATTTCAGTTTGGACATTATAGCTGGAAATTAAATTGAACAAAAACAGAAAAGTCTGAGTTCCGGATTTCTAATTCAGGAGCTGAAAGAATTAAGGGAGCATGTTTGTGATTTTTTTTCCTTTTGTAACAGAAATGCAGATTTTCAGCACCCCTGAATATGTCTTAAGAATATGATCTAATTAAAACATACAAACAAAAACCCCTCCCCACCGAAAATGAACGACGTAAAAATCTATTATTTCTCATCCTAAAATAAATCTCTCAGGAAAAAGAAATCTGGAACTGAATTCTGAAGTCTATGAAATTTCCTATAGAAGGAACAGCCTTTGTCTTCTAGGCAGCGTGGTCCAGAAACATGGTTATTTAGAGAGGGTTACTTAACACAGGATACACTGCACTGGGAGATGTAGCTCTTTCTTGACTATCTGGAGAGCCTAGACAGCTTTATCCTAATATTGTTGGATTATGACATGACTAGAGTTGGGAGTTGAGAACTGTGGAAGTAACATGCTGTGATACAATCCTAGCTCAACAGGGAGCTCAAACAGCAATAAGAGTTGCCAGCAAAGAGAACCTTTACTTGTTAGACTTGTGCTGTCCAGTGTTCAGTTGTACATTCTTATACCACTCATTGTCTACCCGAAGTAAGTCTCCTTTCATTTTTCATTTGCAGTTTGCAGAAAAACAAAACAAAATAAACAGAAACCAGTGTGACCAGGGCACTTGACACTTGAGATTTTTCTTCTATTTCTTTCCTGTCCCTAAAAGTGCCTTTCTATTCATGCTTAAAGGAACACAAAACTCATGTCACAGATGTATTTTCACGATTCAGTAAATAACTGGATTTAGAGGGGATATGAAGATATCTTAGCAACTTATCTGTGTACATTTCAAACTGCTATTTATAAGCAGAATTCAAACTCTCTTTTACTATGTCTCTTTACCATTTCAACAAATCCCTTTTCAATATGTAATTGTCTGTCACATACTTTGTGCATGCCTCGGTTCTCCAGGTACTAGGCAGGGTTAA
Source organism: Crypturellus soui (assembly GCA_032275445.1). NCBI lineage: Eukaryota > Metazoa > Chordata > Aves > Tinamiformes > Tinamidae > Crypturellus > Crypturellus soui. The sequence continues at coordinate 33,103 of JAUBNY010000498.1, read as the reverse complement.
CTACCTTGGACTATAAAGGCAGCACGTGAAAAAAAAAAAAAAAAAGCAGCTACTTAAATATCTGCAAATATATGCCTTCAAAATTTATCCAAATCTCAGTGCATTGCATGGGTGTTCCATGTTTGTGGAATATTTTATACTTCACATTTTCATTATGTTCTTCAAATATTCCATAGTATCACGCTTGTAACAGTTTTCTGTATTAGAGAAAGAACTGTAGAAGTGAACTGATTGCTACGTAAGTTTTGGGTTTTTTTTTTTTGTTTCTCTTATGTTTTTCTTGTCATTTAATCCTGTGATTCCTTACCTAAATATCTTGGATAAAATTCTGTGTCTGGTATGGTGTTATTAATATGTAGCTGTCATGTAGAAATGATATCAGAATGCTGTTGATACAATGCTGGGAGATACGCAAAGCCTCTAATTGACGTCAATTACATGCAGTGTTCATATTTTGACTTGCTGCTGTTACAGAAGTCAACATAAATTCTGTATACAGACATGTTCTGTACACAGAACCTGTCAGCAATAATCTTCAATAAATATCGAGACACGTATGCTGATTCTGTGCTGAGTATGACTACAGATGTGCTCCAGTAGGCATTACACAAATAACAGCTTAAATTTGGCAGACTCCATTCAGTCCTTGACACTGTGTTTGACAAAGTATGGAGAAAATGAACCTTTGTTCAATCTGTGCTACATTGTCATATATTATTCCTCATGTTCACAGTAAGCACTAGCATAATATTCATACCATACAGATTCACTAGTTACAGAACCGTGGATAGTGACATATATTAACCTCTTTGTCCTTAAAATATACACATTTATATGGCATTAGTTTCACAAGCCTTGTTCCCAAATAATTTGTAGTGTGCATAAAATAGAAAACATAGTACAGAACAGCTGCAGTTGTTTGTCTGAACTTTATATTCTTTCATTTAGTTGTTTTTATTAGTGTTGTTTTGTTTTGCTTTTTTTTTTCAAAAGCTGAATTGCACCAATTCAATAGCACCACCTGTCAGACAAATAGCAGTAAAGCACTGTATAATCTCTGCTGGTTTTGCTGTCATTTAAGCCAATTTTCATCTTGGAATAGGTGCTGCAGCCCTGCAGCTGCCATTGATATTGTGAAATGTGTGTAGGTGTTGAGAACCATTTCAAATTAGGCCATGAATGCTTATTTGTAGTATATGTTTTAGTCTGAAGTTGTCAAGCATTCTAGCACTCCAGAGGCAGCTTTGGCATGCTTTTTTTCTTTGAAAATAAGTCTCTATTTGTGCTGCATAGCTTTAACTTGTAAGCTCTTTTGTGCAGACATTGTCTTGATTTTTGCGCTCTGTGCAGTGCCAGTCACATTGTTGGCTTTTAAGCAATAAGCTGGAATAATGTTCCTTTTATAGCTTCCTATAGGCAGAGCAAAATTTCCTAATCATCCCTTAGTAATGGAGATCACTACTGTTTTGAAATACAGTCACGAGACTACTTTCCAAAGCATTTTTTTTTTTTTTTTTGCCTGACATGTAAATAGTGCAGGAGATAGGTACAATTAAACCAAATCCAGACCCTATAGATTTCTAAACAGCTATAGCATGATAGAGGAGAAACAAACTAGATCAAGTTTTTTTTGCATTTTTTTCCTCATTATTGACTGCAGAGGTCTGAGATCTCATGAGAACAAACTAGTGAGTGCCCTAAAATATATTAATTTCATGAGATCAGCTGATCTCAGAGCATTTGGGGCTTCTCATTCATACTGCTAAACAACATTATGTTGGTGCAGCTGGATTACACCTCAAATTCTAGAAGAGCCTTGGCTTGGCATCTGAACTCATCCTCACTTGAGCCCATCTTGGTCCTTCTTGGATAGGTTATTTAATTTTTATGCAGATGAATACAATCATTTACTTGAATTTGTTTGAAATTGCCTAGAATATTTTTAGTTTTGAACCAAAGTAGAAGTCTCGGACTAGATCTTTGAAAAACTCCGGTGACATAAGTGAGATTTATGCACCTAAGTTCAAATACAGATTCTGACTGTATTCTGACTTCCCTTGGTTGCTTCTGCATATTTGAATCTACTAAGATCAGCTCTTATCAAAATGGAGATTACTCTCTTTGAGGTAATCCTGTGTTTGGACTGTAGATTGAAAACACTGGAGAGGAATTCATGAATATCAGCAAAGTATGCACAGTATTCTGGAAGAAGCAAAGCTTAAAAGTTATGACAGACAGAAATAAACTGCTTCCTCAATTTGAGCAAGGCTGTATATTAGCAAAAATGGCAGTAGGACAAAAAACAGGGAGTGTGCAGAATCTGGATTGCCAAAGATTTAAACAGACTACATATACTTGTAACAGGAAGGTCACATACAATTGCTTCAACATGATGAACCACTCAACCTGATGCGCTAAAAGAGGCTATTAATTCTATGCCACATGCACCATTAATGCACAGGACAGTAATGATTCATAGGAATGCACTGTCTGCTGAGTTGCTATTTTCTTCAAGTAAGAGGAACATCATCCTTTAGCAGTTGGAACATAGCATAGGAAATGTCAGAATGAAGTTTGTTGGGTTCTTAGGTAGCATTACAGATATTAATTATGTATTAATTTAAGAGAAATTTGGTTTTCCCTTGAAAAAGAATGTAAAAATCTGTACCCATCTGTCATGAAAGGATGATTTACCTTTTTCCAGCTCCATATCAGTCAAAGGAGCTTTGATACAGGTAGATTAATCAAGATACTCTGGCATCAATCACATTGATACAGTTTCATACTTGCAGTTTTCCTACTCTAGTTCTATATGTGCAGTGTCCCCCCCAGAAAAGAAAATTCATTGATACAATACAATGATAAAACTGAAAATTCAGAAGCAAAACAACATACAGATGTAACTGTATGTATTTCAATTAAAAAAAAAAAAAGAGGCCTCAGATTTGCCTTGCTCTTTTTTTTCCTATTAGACTAAAATATGTGAATTTCACTGTGGAGTTTTAATTAAATGCATTTTGAAGTCTACAGTGTACTTTTATTTGAATGTCCTGAAACCAGGATCAAGATGGACAATCTTTTGGGCAGTGGTATATGCCTACATAGAGACCTGTATTTCTATGCTTTTTGTCTATGAAAATAGACAATAAGTGCATACCTTTCTTTTTGCTATCTAGTTATACATCTTTTGTGCTTTGTGACTAAAACAGTGTATGTAGTATTGTTCCTTTTATGAATGGACTATATTCATGACTTGTTAGGTTGCTTTTACTGACTTTTCCTTCCTCACCGCATGGTCTGTTCATAGAGGAACATGAACATGAACCAAACATCTGTGTCATATTACCTGTCTCCTAGATATAATGCTTTTCAATACGCCTTGCTCAATATATCCACACCTGTCCAAGGTTAGCCTAGGGATTAAGGAGGGCATACCAATGTCATCCATATCTCAGGTTCTCACAGTCTGCTACCTTAAGACTTATAGAGATGCAATCTCCTAAAGAAGATAAGACAGACATCTGTTTCCATGTTTTTCTGTCAGGTTTTGGAAATGTCTCCATGAAAATGTCTCTGTTTTTAACAGGAATATTTTAGGATGAAGTTTCCAGTAGTTTCCATGGCTTAAAAGGTCTTATGATTACTAAATGAGCATACCTTTAGAAATCCTTTAAAAGACAGGCTTTATTTGACTTCAGGTTTTCATGTGGTTTGACGATGGGATTGCCTGACATATGGATCAAGTGTTTCCTTGCTGCAATGCATGCTGTCCCAGGCAAGGGAATCACAATTTGAGACAGAAAGTGCCTCTAGAAATGTAATACAAATCAATTAGCATTCTAGTGATAAGGTAATTTCTTGTCTTGCACTGAAAATGACCATCAGCAATGAAGTTTGCCCGAAGTCTTTTTTCAATCAAGCAAAGGAGAAGGATAGAGATTTGACACTTTCCAAGTTGATTCTCAGAATGTTGAGCTGTACTGATCAATTATCCTAATGATTGTGTCACACAGCAAATACACTAGAACACAGATGAAAGTAAGTTTGCTCATCTGAAGTACTGATTCTCATTCCTGTTTTATTCTGTATGTCATCTAACTTTTAAATAACTAATGAAATACATTAGCCAATTGAAATGTACGTTATGAAATAGAGATTATAAACTATATTCTGTCCTAATCACTAAAGATAAACTCTAGTAATCAAAAGATTTCCTAATGTGTAATTGCATTCTGTCATACTTACATTTAATAGGACCTACTTCAGAGGCCTATTAAGAAAATTCATCAGCTAGTTTATACAGCACAATCCAGAGTACTATACAAAAACAAACTGTTCTTATTAGCTGAGTCATTACATTCATTGTCTGTTTATAGATATCTGAGGCTAACTATAAACCCTCCAGATAAGTATTTCTGCATTTTATGAGTAATTTAGGAGTAAATACGGGATAAATTTAGGGTAAATACGGAAATTTTGATTTGGGCTTCATGTTGTCATCTTTCATTTTCACACAAACACTGTGAAGTTGTCTTTGTTTATAGAGAGTAGGTATCTGCTTTGCACAACATCAGTTTTGATCATGATGTGAAAATGTAGTTTTGAATCTTAAACTCACTATTTTCAGGGAAAGAGGAGGTAATAAAAAAGTGCAAAAATTACAGTGTACAGAAAAATGTATTAATCCTTAGTAGAGGCATGATGAAATAAGTGTTCAAGTAAATTCAAGCAAGTTTGCATACAGTTCTGGACAAGTATCCAAAGTGTGGAACTCAAGACTTATACTCAACTACTATGAAAAGATGAGAGGAATATGAGATATCCAACTATCTTTATTATGAAAGTATTATATTGTGTACTTCATATCTGTCTCTGTGAGAAAGTGGGGGAGAAGGTTATAGACTGAAACCCTGAATGTTTAATTAGAAAGGCATTCTTATTCATTTCACCTCTTTTTATGTAATATTGCAAAGAGCAGTTTTTGAACAAAGTTGACTAAACAAAGATACTATACTAGAAGAAAAATTGGGGAACACTTTTCTTCACAACAGTTGTTACAGTAATGGCTCATGAGACTCCTAAGTATTTCCTTTTTCTGCCCCAAGAAATCAGGAACCACTAAACACATGAAGTAAGAGACATTTGTATTGCAAATGTGGACATTTAAACTGTGTCTTTGGCTTGTTTCAATTACATTTTCTGATACCTAAAACATGGCAGTGTGAAGCTTTAATGATGCTCATGGCAATCACATTCCACTATAGGACAAAATAGCTCAAAATGTTTAACCCTTAATAAAGACTCACCATTCTCAGAAGTTCTCTGAAGTTAATACTCATTTCTACATACCTGAAAATACACTGGACTTGTGCAGGATCTGCACGGGACTGAAGAAGTCCATGCAGACTTTCCGAAAATAACAATTAAAAAAAAATAACCAGAAAAATAAGATGACAAGAGGCAACATTGATGTCATCTGAAAAGAAATATACTGTTGCTTCTCCTCTATATTTTTGATAAATTTGACTGTTTTGGAGCAAAAGTGTGTTTAAGAGATAAATATTACCACTTTCATTCTTTTCATTAATTTTCTTTCTCTTGAAATTCTAATATTACATGCTAAATGATAAAATACATTCATGTCTTGCTGCTAGCTTTTTTTTCTGGTTTTGCAGTGTCATGCATACTCATGAAGTCAAAATGGAACATCATCTTGAATTTTGTTATGTCTATTTCGCAGAGTTTTCAGTGACTACTAAAGAAAGTAAAAATTTAGGTTCAGCTGAACCATTCATAAAATGTACTTGCATCAATTTTGATATTTTCTGTATCTGTTTTTCCTCCTCAGCTTGAGTGTTTTGTCTTTGCGTTTGCCAGAATTTGCTTAAAACTATGTAAACAAAGTTGTAGCTCATTACTACATTTCTTACAGTAGATAAAAATAAAAAAAAAGATTCATATCAAGCACAAACTTTTAAAACAGTATTTTTTTTTTCTTTCTACTGAACCATGTGAATAATCACTCTGGGATTTTTATGGAGCGTTTTTTTTTTTTTTTTCCCATCACACTGCATTTGATAGAATCATTTAATACTTCATTTTTTTTTTTTTCTGATTTCTCTTTCATTTTAGATGAAAAGTTATGCCGGATGGGCTTGGTATTTGGCAGCTAAAGACATGTTTGACAGATGGACTTACTGACATTAATGCCTTTAATTAAAACAACATTGATACAGATACAAATGAATACGAATCGATTAGTATAAGCAAATGCGAAAAGGTTACCTACTGAATAATTCTTGCCAGCAGGATTACAAGACTGCACATCTCTCCAAGACAGTGGATTGGAGGGGCTGGCAGGTTCTCAGCTGTAGCGGGCATCTCCGCGGGAGACAACACAGGCCTTGATATTGGGAGTCTCCATCATATCTGCCCCTCAGATTTTATCCTCCAGGGCATCCGGTCACACAGGGCAAGTCCATGCCATGAGGCTGCCTGGGGATGGGTAAATCTCTGCCTTCCTGTTGTATAAACATGCACATATACATATAATGTATGAACATGTATAAGCATGCGCGCATTCCAGAAGGGGGTCTCATTCCTCAGTTTGGTGGTCCTGCTTTTCTTATCCTTCTCATTCTCAGTGACTTTGGCCTTTAAACTTCCTTAGAGGCATTTTGTAGTTAGGCAGGCAGCAAAACAGCCTGAACAGCAGTTCTCGTTTCTCCTGGGATAACAAACTCCTGTGTTAGTTTGTTCTGTGTGCTTGCTGTCCCTCCTCTGAGATCTGGGGGTTACAGTCATCCTTTGCTGGTGGCCTCTGCTGAGCATTACCAAAGTTCAGCATCTTTCCTTCAAGAGCTGGATTTTGTTTCGCACAATACTTACTTATGACTCTACAGATCATAAAAATTTCCACCTCTAATACAAAGGTGTCTTTTTAAAAACTATTAACCGCTTTTTCTCTCCTGTTCTTTCAATGCAGACGTGATCCCCTTGCAGTGATAATACTGGGAAGAGGATCCTAAACTTTAAATCTTTTGTTGATCAGCCTTGTTCAGAGGTAGCTTTTATGGCACCCACAGTCTTTTAGGTACTGAATTGCTTAGTCCTTTTTAATTCTTAGAAGTGTAGCTGATCAGTAATAAGATTAAGATGTATATTTTGAGAGAAAAGTGTGCAGAGTTATTCTCAGTCTTTCATTAGAGACACGAAAAATTTAATATGAGTCAAGTTCATTGAAAATTTCACACTTTTGGAAATGTTGGGGGACTAAATTTATGAAATTTCCAGTTTATTTTATCTGTAAAAGGACATTTATGTAAAATATTCAGAAAAATAAAGAGTTCCTACTTAACATATCAGTCAAGAAAAAAAGAACAAAGACTAAAATGACAAATTCAAAATATTGACAAATCTGGGCAAGATGCATCGCTGATGCAGGCTGCCTAAAGCACTCACTACTTTGCTGTTGTATTTTTAAAACTTTGAATCATGAAAATGGAGTGTAGAATACCATCAAAGTTCAGTTAATTTTGAAAAAAGAACTGTAGAGAAAAAGAAAAAAAAAGCTGTCTTCGCTCACATTAGCTAGGAAAATAGATAATATGGTCTGAACTTCTAGCTGGGTAGTTTGATATCAGTTTACTTTAGTGCTATTACTTCCTTGGAACAGAACCGAGATAAAATGCTTTTCTGTCCTTATTTTTCTCCCTCTAGCTGCTTTTGAAATATAAAAGCTACAAGACAGACATACATCGTGAATTTTCTCACTAAAATCCTTACAGTCTTAAACTGCCTAATCCTAATGAACATCAGAAGGTTTTGTGGGTATGCTCTGACCTCTAAGACTTTATTTTGCGCTTAAATTCAGTATTCTCTTTACTCCTTTATTTGTAGAACCTTTCTAGTCCACATCGTTTAACTTCAGTTCATAAGATTGTATCAGCTCCTTAAGCTATAGGTTTGAAAACCTGCAAAATATACATCTCAGAATATAAAGAGAAAACTGAATGAAATGAAATGTGGTGAGCAGATAAAAAGATAAAAGGCACTACTGAAACTACACTCAGGAAAGCTAGAATAGTTAAAAAATGCAAACTGCATAGCTGAACATGGTAACAGACCAGATATATTGAAGCAACAAAGAAAGAAGGATTCAAATCAGTTCAAAGCCCTGTAAATGGAGCAAGGTCAGAGACTTTTTTCTATCCTTTTATAAAAGATTATTTTTTGCTAATTACCAGAAAGTCAGGAGGGGAAAACTACCTAAACTCCTTTAAAAATAGTTTTTAAATAGGCTGAATGCCATGAAAGAAAAATGCATAGTGAGTAGACTGATTTAAATAACTCAGAGAAATCTATAAGTGTGAGAACCTGCAAAATACAGATGTGAAATAATAAAAAAAAATGTATTGTTTTAGCCACTTTTCCTGCCAGATCCTCTATGCCAATATTAGTAGTATTGACCTGACTTCCTATGCCATGGCCATTTAGTACTAAGGAAATCAAGAACAAGCTTTAGGAGCATTGCTGTGACATGAGGATGCAGCGAGATCCAGTGTGGCCTTTAAAAGGCATCACTGTGTAAACTTTAATAAATGTCCTTATTCTACACAAGACACTACAGTACTAATACCTAGTGGCACTGGGATTGAATCTTATTTGCAATAGTCTGAAAATTACTGGAAATTCACTGCATCGTAGTGCCTTTTGCCAAGTCTGTATTTTCCTTAGCAGTATCGATGAGGGCAGCCCAAGAAATTTGCAGAACTGAATTTCACAAAAACACACAACAACAATTCTTGAAGTGGGCACTTGAGCTGTTTTTAAATCAATCTTAAATCTAAATTTGAATTGCTACAGATTATTCTGGCCAAATATTTAGTATTGTGGCTATATCATATTATGAAGTAAATCCACTATTTACTTTTCTGTTTCATTAAACCATTCTCACTTGCATGGAGGTTTGTAAGTTCAGCTCAGTTTATATTAACTAAATATTAAATATTAAATCAATGCCAGATGTGAAATGTAGCTTGATACTTTCAGTATTTTGGGATTTCAGAGTAAATATCTTAAAATGGAGTTGTATCTTATTCTTTCAGAACTAAGACTCACCTACTTTTTCTCTCTGCTTCCATATTATATTTGAAGTTGTTCTCTTTGGAAAGATGTATACACAGTCCTCCTTTTTGCATTAGAAGTGACTTTGAATAGACTTTCTTTGGAAAGAGGGATACACAATCCTCTTTTTTGCATTAAAAGTGAGTTTGGAATTACAATTAATGAATGCCTAGGGAAAGAATGTACATTAGCCAGAGCTCTGGCAAAGAACAACAAAAATGTTAATAATTAATCAATCAGTGAGTGGTCCCTGTTGGTCCACTCACTGATTGGTCTCTGTTGGTCCCTGTTGAAGCAAAGCAGAAACAGGTTTTACATTTAACTGCAATGGTCCTTTGTAATGACATAGTACCAATTGGTGTTGATCAAATGGCTTTTTTTTTTTGTCAAGACTAAATGGCAAGGTAATCAGCATTAATGTGGCCTCTATCATTTGGAATAATAGGCTCTTTAGTGCTGATAGTATTAGAGTAAATGTTAATAATTTGCAGATAATAAATTTCTGATTTTTCAAAAGATCATAACACTACAGTAACTTACAAGTTGATCACATAACAGCAACAGGGCTCAAATAAAGTTAAAGAAAGACTTTGACTCATAAGCTCATAGAGGAGAATCTCCTACGAAAAATAAGTAATTTACTATGTACTGATAAAGCACAAAAGGAAATTCACTTTTAATAAGTTTCTGGTTTGAATTAGATGTACCTGAAGAAGACATCTGGCACAAAAGCCTTGAATTTGTGTGAAGTATGGGTAAAGAATTGAAGTTCAATTCAACACGTGATTTGGATTTCATGAGATAACTTTATTTCTATGAAAATGAATTGGTAATAAGTGTGTAGGGATAGCCAAATAAAACCTAGGGTCATTTGATTCAGATACACAGTCTTTTAAAATCATCAAGAAAGTTTCCATTTGCAGTAGTACACTTTGCATAATACAATGCAGAGATCTGTGTCCCTGGGAATTTGGGCCCCTAAGAAGACCATCATATTCCCCTTGTCAGTGGTGAGCTATTCTATACGCCATCTATCTCCTCTTTGGGCTTTTTCACAGCCAAGAACCTCCACAATGCTATATGCTGTGAAGGATAAGGAAAAAGACCCATTTGTCTTAATAATATGTTGTATTTTAATTGCTGGTTGTCACAGAACAAGGGGTGGTGGGGAGTGAGACGATGCACTTCACTCATGAAAGAAATAATAATGGATTTTATTGATATGCATACTCATAATAATGGATATGGTTAATCATAATAATAATGACTGATAATAATCAGCCTGGCTGCAGCTGGATCCAATCCCGGTCCCAGACTTGGTCAACAATTTACGGCTATGGGATTTTGTACAAAGTTATGTCAGTAAATTTTACAAATTCAAAAAGAGAGTGTGCTATAGCTACTTATCGTGAATCTATGACAATGACTGAAAGATTTGAGGAGCCTCTTGCATCTTCTCAATTCTCCACTTCTAGTTGCTATATAGCTGGCAGGGTAGGAGGATGCTCTGAGTTCCACTGTCCTCAATATCAGTAGATCTTCAAGTTTACGTAAGTTCATAACCTCCAAAAGCCTGGGAGGTACAAAGTGATGTTCTCCTGTGGAACCGAAGTAGGCTAGAGGAATATGCACAGTTAGCTTTTTCAAGAACTGATGGATTATCCCTCTTCTCTTGCCAGTAAGAATTTGAAAAGCAAAACAAGTGGCATACTTTACACACTATATTCAGTTTGATTAATGTGGACTGCAGGATTTCAAAGAGACTGAGTGAAGTTTATGGAATAGGCAGTATGAGTGCAAAGGATACATGGACAAAAGTACGCAGAAATGAGTACTTAGACACTTCCCTGTAAATTTCTGGGTTCTAATTTAACCCTCAGCACTCAGACCTAGCTCTGTATTTACTAAGACTTAATGCCCAGGTCATTAATGGTCTTTTCCTAAGGTAAAAGACAGCTGTCTTGTGAGTTTAGCATTCCTCTACAATATTTCTTAGTGTTTGTATTGTAAGATAGAAAAGACGCCAGTCTGGATAGTGCTGCTTGAGAATACAAAGGACAACAGAAGACTTTAGACCATGTCAGGCCTCTGTTTCTATTGTTGTTTGGCTTTGGGTTTATGCGCTTAATTATATATTTATTTTACTTTTTTCTTTTTATCCTTTTTCTTGCATTCAAGATTCTACAATCGTAAGAGGACTTTTGAAGGTGTCAAACCTTCAAATCAAACTTTTGTACCAAACCAGGGAGCCTAAAGCAAATTACATTGTAATTTCTAAAGTATAAAAGTAAAAACAAGTAAAAAATTCCAAGAACTATTTCAGGCATCAAATTCAAATTTAGGCTTCAGTTACAGAACATTTTTTTAAATCTCCCAAGATTCATAGTACATTTTGTCACAAAGCAAAGTAAAAATAAATATACATATATATATAAATGCTGATTTAATTTTGAATTTCAGCAGTTGCTATTGACTCCCGCAGCAAATCTCTGTTATTAATTATGTCTACAAAAACAGGGTAGCGTATGATTCTCTAATGTTCATGAGAAGTACAAGCAGTAGGATTTCAGAGTAATTAATAGAGTAACTATTTTTCTTGAAAATTTGCTGCTCAATACAAACCAAATCTTCCTTTGAAAAGATTCCTTTTATCTTGTTTCCATACACAGACATTTTGCAGTAGTGGACATTAACCTCCTAAAACAAGAAAAACAAGTTAGTCAAGAACCATGACACCACCTCTGCTGCATTTCTGTTTTCTAAAAATTGTGTGTTAACTTTTACTTCTGTGGAACAAAACTACAAATGGACAAACCCAGTATAAAAATCTTAAAACAGTCAAGG
>JAUBNY010000498.1:0-16687 GCA_032275445.1 Crypturellus soui | reverse complement strand
TTTCTTTTTTTTTTAACATTAATAGATCTAGATCATAATAGTCTAAAACTAGTTTTCTGTTTCAACAACTGTGCTCTTAACTCTCAGTTTTCTTTCAAGCTCCAACTCCTCCATTCTCAGATGACTCTTAAGAATCTCATGTCAGACACTTTACAGATCCTAGTGAACTATTTAGCTAACAGAGGTAAAATATTTGCTGTGTATTTTCAGAGCAATACCCTCAATACTGCAGGAAGCTGAGCAAATCAGTAGACAATTAGAAATTTTTCTCAGAGGAGGACATGAGCTTATAAACTCATGAGAGGTGTTGTGAGCACTGTATTCACAGTTCTCATAGTGTACTGACATTCTCACATCTTGGCACAGAGAAGAGACAAGATTTCATTTATTTTAGGGAGTTAGGTCCAAAATGTGAAAAGAATCACACCAAATTTTTCCATTAATAAGTTGTTATAATAGGTAGAACTTGATGTAATTCTTTGTAAAGCGGTTTGTAAAATGAAGAATACACAGCATTAAATTTTGAATGTGTCTTTTTTTTAATTTATTTGCTAGCATAATACATGTTGTGAAATGTATTTAAAACAATCCTTGCCTGGCTTCTGGAAGCCGGAGAAATATTGTGCTTTATTGTGAGGAAGCCTACGAGCAGAATCTGAAACTTTTTTTTTTTTATCCTAAGTGGTTCCTGAGGTAAAACCATACAGTGTTAAAGCCTTAGTAATTGGTTCCTCCTGGCTTTCACTACTGAAAGAAATTGAAATTCAATTGACTTTCAGCAAAAACAGCTGTGGAGCAGCAATTGTCATTGCTGTGACATTGTGTATTTCTGTACCAGGCACATTTCAGAAGCCAAGAAATGATATTGTCATAAATTAGAATATACATTCACGGAAGGATAACAGCAGATTTGAATATCACACGCTCAATAGGAGTGTAATGCTGAGTGGTGCTGTGCAGTCTGGGTGTATATAGTATAAAGGACACAGGTGTATACTTGTTCTGCTAAATGCATTGAATTGTTTAATGCTAAATATTTGGATGATAGCATCTTTTTTATGAAGTACAGCAACAGTATCTCCAGCAGCAAAATGGAGGCTGAAGCGTTTACTAGCTATGAAATGGGCACTTATGTGATGTTTTGAAATGCTGGGAGTGCATGAGCATAGATAACAGAGGCAGCCAACAGATGCAGCAGTTTATATAGCATTTTGTGCAGAAGAGTGAAAATAAGTGTCTTCAACTCAGTTCAGAGAAGCAACAACACATATGGTTGTGGCACACCACAGAGCATAACCCTAACCCTCACATATCCTTAACCCTAACCTAGCACAACCATGACCTTAAACCCTGACCCTAGCATCAGTAGCCATTGGAGCCACTGTCCTTGGCATTTTGGAGATTTCAGCCAAAACAGACTTTCTGAAAGAGGCTGCACCTCTGCAAGTCTCAAAGCTGCAAGGAATATATGGGTCCTCCCCATGAGGTTGGGGCTGACAGTGAACTTTCCTGCAGAGGGTGCCTGTTGATTAAGAGTTGTGTAACGAGAGGAAGAAGTTGTGAGAGGAGGTTATCAGGCTCTGTAGGATCAGAGGGACAAATAAGAGACAAACAGGATCTTCTTAAACACCCAACATCTTTAAGAGCTTCAGTAACAGTGGAGATGAAGCAGAGTCTGAGGAACTGTAAGTAATATCTCTGAAGGTGGTGAAGGCTGGAAGCTGGTAACTGTTTGTACCAGGAGGAAGGCTTCTGCTCTTCCTGAAGAATGGCAGCCACTGAACAGGTTCACTGACCCGAAAATTGTGCGGAAGTTGGGCGCTCTTACAAGTGGAGCTTCTGGGCAGCAGTTCCTTGGCCATGCAGGAGCCTGGAGAAATACCAAGTGATGTTAGTGAGTGACTCAGTGCTACGGGGAAACCTCTGGAGAGGTTTGATGCTTGCTGGGGACTCTTATCTGGTGTGCTGTAAAAGCTCTGCTGAGACTTGTCCACCCCTTTGACTGTTATCCCCTGCTATTCTTCCACTGGGGCACCAGTGATAGAGCCAAGGGCAGCTTGGAAAGTAACAACTGCAACTACAGAGCTCGGGGACCAGTATTCAACGGTATGGCGGTTTTCTCCTTAATCCTGCTATTGAGGGGAAGGATGTAAGAGGGAATGGAACAACACTGCATGTCAAAAATGAGCATCATCACTGATAATAAAATTAAAGTTTCTGGTTTCTGTGCTTGAGAGAGGAGGGATACACTTAAGTAAGCAGGACAAAAGTATGTTTATCCACAGGCTTGCTAGCCTGGTAAAGGAGGGCATTTAGCTAGGAAACACAGAAAAAGGAAATCTATCTTCTCCATAATATTTCTGTTTATATCTCTGTGATGAAAACTCTTTTCACAAAAATTGTAACTTCAAAAAATGACAAGTTCATGAACTTCCAGATTTCCAGGAACTATGTATGTACTGACAAAGCAAAGTAGTGCTTCACATGGGACAAGTTACAGCAGAAATCATTTAATGGATCCCTGCAATGTTAGAGTGAGCTACTGTTAATTACTTTTTGTACTTTACGGTAGTCTCATGTAGACTATGTTACCTAGCTTGTTTGGAGGAATCCTATAAAAGCCAAAAACTAAGATAAATGACATATTTAGATGCTTCACTCTGTTCACAAGGTGTGTTGCCATGTGGATGGAAATATTCTTTATGAATTCTTTTCTTTTACTTATCTTTTACACTATTTTCTACATACATTTTTTTCCCAGTACTTTCTGTGAGGAAAATTAATAAGATCAGTCTATAGCTTCCTGTCTCCTCTTTTGTCCTTTAAGGACAGAAAGGATACTTTTAAAATGCTTTTGGGAGCTGCATATAGTCCTCTGGGAACTCTGAGCCTGTTTGTGGTTTTAGCTTGTACTGTATATTAACTTTTCTGAACTTCAGGAGAAATGGCCTTTGAAGCAGTGATGGCAGCACATGCATCTTCACCCTATGAATATCTTACTGTTGTTAGAGATTTGGTGGATTCATTCATTCACCATAACACACTAGAATAAGATGTAATGCCACAGTTTTTATTTGTGCCCCTGATGACAAGTGAAAAAAATGATCATAGTTTAATACCTGAGGACTTGCTCTCTATAGCAAGAGAAAATCTGTTTGTTTATATTATTCCAAGAAATTTTTGTTGGGAGGTTTCCTGAGCTGACATTTTTCCTAGTGTCTGGGAACGGTGGCCCCTGCTTATTAAAGCTGCTACTGTTATGATCAGCTTTAGGAGGATTCAATAGCGAACAGATACCTACTTCTATAATGTGCTTTATCCCAGATTCGTGCTGCAGTTTTCTTAACATCAGAAAGATTTGCCTATTGCTTTATGGATGATTTTCAGTACATTTTCTCTTCTGAGATCTGCCCCAGGAGATACAGCATTGGTAGAATTATCCACTTTATATCTTGCTTGTTTACACTGGAAGTGTTTCTTTACAGAAGGGCAGAAACATTTGTCCTGCTCAAATGACAAGAGTCAATTAAGTTTTTGCATGATAAACAGAAATTCAGGAGTATATATGACATACAGGTAAAGAAGTCAGATTAGCTTTAAAAGTGATGTGTTTTTTCCTTACATTTGAAACACAAGCTAAGTAAATGAAACTTTTATTTACTGAAGCATCATTAATGCTACATTTTTTTCCCCTCAAATACAAGCAATGGATTACTGCCAATGTATAAACACATTTACTAAAAACTGCTAAACAAAAGAGCACTACGAAGCACTGTGCAATATGTGCTATGAAAACATACAGAGAGAAAATCTGGCATCACAGACCTTCCAAAATACAAAAAGTACAGGAAGGTTAGGACTCAGAACAAGTCATAGAGAGAACGAGTCCATCATCTCGGATTCTGCATATTAGCCAAAAATATGTGTTTTCTTTCATAAAAAGAAAGATATAATAATGCAAGTCTTTAACACATAGTCTGTGTATGCAAGATTAGCTAAAATGGCAGTGATTTTTCATGGAAAACATGGAAAACTCATTAAGCAAAGAAGCACTCTATGCTCTCCAGAATGGGCAGCAGTTAACTATTTTCCATATGTGTATTTGTGGAATAACTTGTGAGGGAAACAAGTAATTTGCTACCTTAGTCTCATCAATCCCACCTTGTCATTGGGGATCTTTCCAGAAGCTGCCAGCAGATTCTGTTGCACAGACTTGAGCGGATGCCTTGGAAGAGCATCTGTCCAGATGCTGCTCTCAGTGAATTTGTCTCCACATGCTGCCTGGGAGTAAGCCATGTATTTTACCACTCTTCAGTTGGTGGTGATATGAAGCCAAATATTAAATCACATATTTGAAATGGCATAGGATGATTGTCCTCTGCAAAGAGCAACCTTTTAAGTAAAAGATGTCACAGCTTTTCTCTACTTTTTTGTCTTTCGCATAAGATAACCCCAGGAATTGGATAATGGCCATTTTGTTTTTCATTACAGAGTTTTAGTCCTAGAAAGTTTTTTTGTTGTTGTTGTTTTTGTTTTGTTTGCTTGTTTTTCAGATTTGTATTTTTTTCCTGGGACAGAAGGATCTGTATCCCTTGGATCACTGACCTATTTGTCAGTATGACACAGTTACAAGGAGAGGAAGCACATTATGATCTAATCTCCAGCTAAGATGCAAAAATGAATTGGAAAGATGACATTTTAAATCCCTGCAGTGAAGTCTGTAAAACTATTTTTTCTCTCATTCTCACACTGTCAGTAAAATACATAGTGCACTCTTTTCCGTCTACTAATATCTGCCCTGCTGCATCTTAAAACAATAGATTCAGAAGTTTTTGCTTTCACAGGCACAAAGAGTTTCCAGGCAGTGTAACTCAAAGTAGAGAGAGAAAGGTATTTCAAGCTCCTTGTCCTATGTTTTCCAGATGTATTTTAAATTTTCAGTATTGAATGGAAAACAAACATTATACAAGAACCAAATAGTAAGAGAAATTTGATGTAATGGTAATATATTAATTAGAATAAATACTAAACCTAGACTGTTGTCAACAGTCATGAACTTCAAAAAAATCAACTTCAAAATAATCAACTTCAACATCAAAACATCAACTTCATCAACTTCATCAACTTCAAAATAATCGAATGCAACATCAAAATAATCGAATGCAACTTCAAATAATCGAATGCAAGGTGCTAGCGGCGTTAATTTTTTTTAAGGTTCTGTTTGAAAGACTTACTGGTTGATTTCTGTTTTTACTAGAGAAACTAGGTAATATGAGCAAGATCTGTCTTATAAACTTTAAATAATACAAATATTGCCCAAATTTACTTTATTTTTTCCTATTAATGAGTTTTGTACAGTTTTATGTTGAAAAAAAAAATGAGACAAAACACTCAACCCATTACTTAAATTTTCTCCAGTAAGTGCGAAGAAACAGGAAAATAGATTTTTTTCTACTAGTATCTCTTATCACCTAGACTGCATATCCATGCAAATGCAACTGGCAAGATGTGTACTTCTGCCGGTGAGGTCAACACAAAGAAACCCTGCAATAAGAACTTATTTTATCACTTCAGTGTGTAGCAAACCTGTACTCCAGGTTCAATGGAATGATCTCTGTGCCTTATTTTCTGGAGCTGTGTGCAGGTGTAGGTGAACCACTGCTTTCGTACACCTTTACAATAAGGCTATATAGGCAAGCTCACATATTCCCACCCTTGACATTTCAGTAGACGTATTTGACCTAGCAAGAATATATATGAGCATAATGGTACCAAAACTATGTGTCAGAGATGGAACTGCAGGTAGATTAAGTAAGTGATGACTTTCTGACATATACAAATGTTAATCAGGTCCCTCTCACAGATGAGTAAAGATGTCCTCTTCAGAAAATATCCTTCTTTCCTAAACAGCAAATGACCCTCCCCCTAAATCTTCAAGTAGGATCTAGATAACTATATGTGTTTTAGGTGACTCATTCCTTGGGCAGCTTAGTATTTTCGCTATTTGAGAAATGGCGCTCTTTTCAGTGTTTGTCATTTTGATGATATCTGTGTTCATCTGGCAGCTGAATTATTAAGACTTCTTTCTTCTTCCCCTTACCTTGCTCTCTTTTCAGCCTCTGTTTGTGGATGTATGTATGCATATATACACACACACTTGCATATGTAAATATACATTTTTATCATTTTAATTTATTGAATAGAATTTCCTGAATATGTAGGTTTCCCATTTGAAAGAAAAATAGGCTGATATTTTAATTAATATTTTCAGATATTTTCTTCCATGTCTCAGAATAATAAAAACTATTATTAAAAACTGTCCAAAAGACATTTGGATTTCCTATCTGACCATTGTCTCAAGCATGTCTAGTACAGCAGTGATATTTGACATACAGACTGTATAGAAAATGAAAATTTTTATGATCTGTAAGATTATAAATAATTATTGTGCAAAAGAGAATCCAGACCTTGGAGGAAAAATCATGAACTTTGATAATGCTCAGCAGAGGCCACCAACAAAGGAAGATTATAACACCCAGATCTCTGAAGAACAGAAAGTATATAGTGGTTAGATGTTATCCAAACCAACAAAGAAGTCATTAGTTAAGGAGAAATAAGAACTGCCACTCAGGCTGGTTTGCTGCCAGCCTAACTGCAAAATACTAAGACAGTTTGAAGGTGAAATTCACTGTGAGAATGAGGAAGAGAGGAAGGCAGGACCACCAAATTGAGGAACGAGACCCCCTCTGGAATGTGCGCATGCAAAGTCCTAGAAATATAATGTAACAGAAAGGCGGAGCTTTGCCCATCCCTGGGTGGTCTCCTGGCATGTACTAGCCCTATGTAACAGGACGCCCTGGGGACAAAACAAAAAGGCAGGCTTAGATGAGATGGAAACTCCCAACATTGAGACCAATGTTGTCTCCTGGGGGGACATCCGCTATGATTGAGAGCCTGCCAGCCCCACCTGTCCTCTGTTTTGGAGGGATGTTTGGTCTCGTAGTCCTACTGGCAAGTATTATTCAGTAAGTAACCGTTGTGTATTCATTTGTACTTTTATGTATGTTGTTTTGATTAAAGGCATCAGTGTCAGTAGGTCAGTCTGCCAGATGTGTTTTATTGACGAATCCCAAGACTTTTCATTTGCTTATCTGAATATGGATCTTACAAACTGATTCAAGGTAGAAATGCAGTTGTCCTGGAAGATGTCTCAGACTTAATGTAAGTACTAAGTCTCAGAGAATAATAGACAAATTAAGTTTCTCCCCTCTGCCCTGACAAGGTGCATTGTCAAAATTAATTGATAATAAAAACAACTAGCTCCGGTTGTAGCTGGGATTGAATTTCAAGCATCTCACACAAACTTCTTTGATAAAATACAGACCTGTGTAAGTTGTAATTGGTGGACCTACGACCTGAGTACTACAGTTACAAAACAGTTTACTTGAAGAAATAGTACAAAACGGTGCAAGCTATTTTGTCTACATGGGATATTGGGTTTGTGTATAGGTCTAGTTATGTACTTAGTTGCATGCCACAGTGTTCTATAGGACCACTAGATCAATGTTTTCTGAGCAGGAATGTCCTCCAGCATTGATGGGGGGGAGGAAACATGACAGCACACTAATAATGCATGGTAGTGCTGGAACAGTATCAGGGATTTTTTTTGATTCAGTTCTGATGGATCTCAATAAGGAAGGGATCTGAAGATTGATGCTAACATATCTTCATGGATGGCAGAAGAGACAGGGAAATACAGGCTGGTCAGACTCTTCTCAGTACCAAGGAAGCTTAAATAACAAGCCCTGTAGGGAGTTGATATTGGGATTTTAGGCCTTTATAAAACATCATTATGACCTTTAGATAAACCTTGGTCGAGGCATGCGCACCGGGGCTGTGTACAGGGGGGTCCCAGTGCCCTCTGTATGACCCCTGGAGCCTGCACAGACGCAGCTAGGCCTGCTGGCCTGACTGCAGCCCATCTGGCACCTTCTAGAAGGTGCCAGAACCCCAAGGGAGGGGGCCGGGGGCCCCAAAAGTGGGGGCCTGGAGCCGCTTACCGCTCCAGGCCGCCCGCCCACCAACTGGGGTGTCCCCAGTCACCAGCAGCTCGCACCTTTCTCCTCCCAATCTCCTCCTACTCTCCGCCCATTCTCTTCCCCTTACTTACCTTATAAAACCTCCTGTTCTTCCCTAATAAAGGTTCCGGTTCCTGTTCTAGTTGTGGTGTTGTTGGTTAATTGGTATTGCGTGCTTTGATACTTCACTCCTTGCTCCTGTGGAGTCGACTCGGAGTGGAGAAGGAGGCGCACCCCTGGGTGCCACTCTACCGCAAGACCTCGCTTACCTGAGGATCCAAGGGAGATTAGTGCAGCTGTTCTCCCCTGCAGCTGCGCGCGTAAGTGTCGAGGGAGCCTCGCCCCTCGGGGATGGCTGGGAGGCCAGGCCCGCGCATCTTTATCGGAATATAGCGCGGAAGCCGAAAAAGGACACACGGCCCAGTAGCGGGTGCGTAGCGGGACAGCCGGGCCGTGACAGTGTGCTACGCCCCCACGTGACATCAAAGCCCTACCCAAAGTCTGAAAAAAGATGACCAAGAACAGCCAGCATGGATTTACCAAGGACAAACTACGCCTTGCATGACGACATGTTTGCCCTCTATGATGAGGGAGCTGCCCTGTGGACAAGGGGAGAGTAGTGAGTGTTGTGTACCTTAATTTCAACAGAATTTTCTTTTTTTTTTCTTTTCTTCATAACAATTGAGTAGCCATATGCGAGAGATACGTACTGAAGAAGTGCACCACAGTGCTGAATGAATCTTGGTAGGTGGTTTAAAGTATAGCAGGTGACTAGTCAAAAGTGTCATTCCTCAGAAACTGATACTGGGGACAGTATTGTCATCAACAAAGTGAAGAACAAAATGAACATTCTCAGTGAGATTCTGGATGACAGTAGATTGGCAAGAGGAGCAGTCAATATGCTGGATGGCAAGTCTATCATTCAAAGAGACTTAAGTTGGACAAAAGGACCAATAGAAATGACACAGAATGAACAATGGCAAATTGGCAAATAACACCATCCAGTACACAGTCTGGAGTGATGGACAGAAAATGGCTCTGCAGAAAAGGACCAGAGGATGAGAACTAGAAGTGCTCCTGAGCATGGCAGAAGTCCTTTTAGATATTTCAGGCAGCATGTTTGATGGTTCTTGAGTTTTGATTGAACAGGTTTTTCATGCAGTGAATTCTAGCTTTGGGGCCCCGGCAGCAACTGCTTAAATTGGCTTCAGTCTGCTTGATCTGCTCATTTGTGCTGAATTAACTTGCTCATGCAGACATAGGTACTGCCCACTGCCTTGCTTGTTGGCTACATTTTAGCACTATTTCACTGTGAGGTACTGAAGGTGGTTTCTAAACTTAGGACAAAAACAATCTCAAAAAAAATTATCATCAATTTCAAAAAAAAAATCATTGCCTGGGGCAACTTCTTAAGAAGTCTGATTGATCTCTGGTTACAAAGACTTGTTTTCAAATCATTTAATTTTGGTGAGCCATCTTTCCAGCTATCAACAACAGTCCCATCACATGGGAATGTAGGTTACTCAGGTTATGCCCATTTCCTTAAAACAGCTAGCTAGCCATTTGGACAGAAGTAATACCCGACAGATTTTATAAATTCTAGCAACATTAACACTTCCCCTCCCTGCCCCAAATTAAACTGAAGAAGGATTTGCCACAAATTTTCTTTTTTGTTGAACCATAAGAACATTTCAGAAGGATCAACCGACAGTGATTTAATTTGCCTAATCACATAAATCATTCATATTGAACTTGTCTCCATCAGCATGACAGTGCATATCCTTTATTTAATTTGCATTTTTTTCCCGAAGAACCAATATTCTGAGGAAATCTGAAGGTTCTACAGTCATGCATTTTTAATCAGTTCTTCTATAGAAAGCCAGCATAGAAATATTTCCCACATTTTTTGGCTCCCTTTGCCTCATTAATCTACATTGACTCTTGGATGACATTGAGATATTGGAGAAGGAAATGATCTTTTATGAAGAACAGAGTGGAGAAATTACCTTTTAGTTTATTTGATTCTTCTTCTGTGCTAATATAAAGACTGTTGGGGAACATTATTGGGATTTGGGGGTCCCCATTAACATCATTGGCACCTGGGCATGCGCAGCAGGGATTGTACAGGGGGGTCTGTCTGCCCTCTGTATGACCCCTGCTAGAGGCGCATGCCCAGACAGGCCCGCGGGCCTGTGTACATGCAGTTTGGGGACCCCCGGAACCTTCTAGTTCCCCAAAGGTGGGGGCCTGGAGTCCCAAAGGTGGGGGCCACGAGCGGTTTGCCGCTCCTGGCCGACCGCCCACCAACGGGGCTCCTCCAATAGTCATCGGCTCCCACCTGTCTCCTCCCTTGCCCCTCCTACCCTCCTCCCACTTTCCCACGTATAAAAGGTTCGGTCACCTGTTGAATAAACTGGCTTGTGCCACAGCTTTTGCCGTTACTACGAGCATCTGCTGTCTTTCCTTTCCATTGCCGGATGGTGACCGGGCCTATCTGGTATCCAGTGGCATCGGTGGCTGGTCGCCATAGCCTATCCCACTGCGCGGGTGGCAGCCGCGGCGGGTCGGACCGACGGCATACCTCTCCATCAAACCAGCGCCTTCCTGTAATCCCCACAGGATCGTCGGAGAGGTAAGGGGTGCTCCCGGAAGAGCAGGGGGGAGGAATAAAGCTTTGGGCCCGGGAGGCCTGAGGGGCAAAAAGGGCACGGTGGCCTGGGGGTCCCTGGGAGGTCTGGGGCCCTGAGCGTACAGGCTTCCATCGAGGTGCATCACCGTGTCGGTTTTAGTTTTCTTTCAGTTTACCTCAATCCCGCGGGCGGGCCCCGTGGGAGGGAATTATTGGACCCCAATTTGTGTTGACATCTGTTTATTTTACTTTAAAAGACTAATTTTTTGGGCATTTGGTACTGTCACTTAAATAGCAATGGAAGAGCACCACAATACCTCACTTTATTTCTATAAAACACAATTGTTTGTCATACACAGAAAATAAAACATACTCAAAGCATACCCACAAAAGAAGGAATCTTTTGTTGACTTCAGTGTGCTTCAGGTTTGACCCTGTTTGTGTCTTAATCTCGCTCTTGGGATCATATTGAAACCTCCCCCAACAGTGGATTAGGACAAAGGGATTGGTTGGGAGTGAGGTGTCATCATTACAGTCACCTTGGAGGAGTTGTGGAGAAAGGGAGGCTACTCCTGGCAGGTACCTCCCTTGATGATTGCTCTGAGAGGAAAAGAGATGGAATTGTGCTGTTCAGTGTATCCTGGAGAGCTAGCCAGTTAAGTGCTCTGGAGTGCTGGAGGTGCCAGAGTCCTCCCACTTGCTTCCACGGTTGCTGCTGGGCCATGATGCAGTGCGAGAAGAAAGGCTGGTTGGTTTGGTGATCATTATCCCCAGGATCTGCCAGGCTCCAGCTTCTGGCAAAAGAGGCTGGGGGAGAATCCAATGCCAAAACACAAAGAAGAAAGAGAAAGGACTGGAGCAATGTCTCTGTATAGCAAATGATGGAAACAGTGGAGAGGAAGTGGAAAGGTTGAAGAACCAACCAATCAGTGCATGAAAGGAAGCAATTTGCTGCTTTTGAGAGCATCCACAAAATGCCGTGATCCAGACCTAGACAAGAGCCACACTACTCTTTATTTTCTTTTATTCTTTTCAATAAAGATTGTCAGCATTAGTGTGATGCTCTTCTTCCATGCACCTGTACTTGATAAATGCAGGTGAAGTCTGGATTTCCCCAGTTGCTCTCAACATCAATCTGTATGTATTGAAACGCTTTGGGAAATTCACTCTGCAACAAGAAGGCGGGCAAAAGAAACAGCATTACTGGGATGTAAAGAGCAACAAGAGCAAGCAGCCTAGTCCCTTTTTAAGCATTGATCATGCTCACAAAATGAGACCAGATCTCCCAAAGGAGGGAGCCTCCCTCTCTCTCTTTGCCCTCCCTTCATCAGGCTTGCACGGACTCCTCTGCAGTTCAACACAGCTGGCCACTGCTCAGCCCCAAAAACGGCACGTGTCTTCCTCGTCCGGGGCTCAGCATGCTCTGTCCCTACAGCCACCCAGTGTGGGCACTCACTCAGCCCAAGACTTGCCCACACACTCGCCTTCCTCCCCAGCATTGTCCGCATGCCCTTACCTTCAGTGGGAAGAGCTGCAGGGCCTCTCTTTCAATGTTGTAGACGAAGATGCCAAGCAGAGTGGCGTCTCCTTCGTTGTCCAGTCCCTGCGAGACACGCACAAGGGCAGCAGGTAAGGTGCGACGCCAGCAAGGGCAAAGGCACAGTGCGCGCAGGACCCATGCTGCCCCCATCCCTGCCCTCATCCTCGCTTGCAGCAGCAGCCTGCCAATGGGCTCTGACACAACTGCCTCTCCTGCGGGACTTCTCGCCAGCCCTCCCCTCAGAGGCTTGTCTGCAAAGCACTGCACCTATCTTGAGAGGGCAAGAGGTAGCACAGGGCTTGAAAGGTGCCCTTAGGGCAGTGCCGGGCTCAACAGGGGTGCAGCATGCCTGTCCTAGCAGGTGGGCAGCGACCAGACAGGTCCTGGTCACCCTCTTCCTGAGAGCCATCTGGCAAGCAGCTCTGCACGACAGGCACTTACCAAGACAGCAATGTCCTTGGGAGCACTGCTGACACTGCCTGATGGTGCATCTGCTTTTGAGATGTGCTGCACAGTGAGAGCAGTGGGCCAGACTGGTGCAGGCAGCTTAATAACCACATGGCCCTGAGAGCCTTGGAAAGGCCAGCACTGTCCTGGTGTGAGGTCCGTCTGAAAACAGAAGGCAATAGCAGTGAATGGTGAAAGTGACAGTGAGAGCACCATTACTCCTAGGAGCAGGAAGATGAGCAGCCCTTTGTCGCTTATAACTCTTATAACTTCACCTCAGTGAAGGTGCGGGTGGGAGGCAAGAAGCAGAAGCAGGAGGCCTTTTTCCTCACCTGCTTAAGGGCACTCTCAGTGTTGCTTACAAAAGGAAGCTGAGTAGGGCTTGGAAGAGGGGCTAGTTACACACAGCTAACTACAGCCCGGGCACAGAAACGTCCTCCAAGGCACTGTGAGAAAGCAGGTAGGCAAGCGGGCAATGTAGGCAGAAACTGCTTCCACCAGCTGTAAGCCAGGGCCACGAGGCTTGTGGGCTTGCTGTGGCCACACAAACGAGCTTGTGTGAGTTCCACTGCAGAGGGGAGTGCTGCTTTCGAGCAAGTCAGCCTGGAGGTGACAGGAACACGAGCAATGGCAGGCAGTCGAGTGAGAGTGCTGCACGGAGGGCCAACGTGCTGGGCTTTGCCCCCTCCTGCTTGAGGGAACAACTCAAGCAGTAGGAATGCTGTTTTCTGCCACAGTACCTTTAGAATTGTCTCAGGAGGGTTGGTGGTGCAGAGGAGCCAAAACATTCTGCAGAACCAATCATCGCTAACTACAAAGCTGCTAGAGGTTCTGTGCATATCAATTGTGGCACCTGAAAGGAGACTCATGTTTACTGCGAGACAGCGCACACCTAGTGCTTAAGGGGTCTTTGTGTGCCTGCATGCCAGCTGTGCCTGTCACTGTTGCACACAGCTACACCCTTTGTGAGGGACTCTGTTGCCCCAGAGAAATGCTGAGCAAAGCAGGAGAGCCTCTGTCAGCACAGAACGGTTGTAGGGCGGTCCCAGAGGCACCAGCAAAGAAGGCAAAGCTGGCATGTGGCGGCAGTCCCAGAGAGCCCGTCACCTGTCTCTTCAGCCACTTCCCACGAGTAACAGCATCAGGAGGCATCGCTGAGCAGAGCCTCCAGCACAGCACCCTTTGGCAAGTGCCATACTCAAGCAGGGCCCCAACTCGCTTGCCATCCTGCCTCCATACCTGAAGTTTGTAGGGCCCAGTCTGCCATGTGCAAGCAGTCTTCTGCAGGCCCATCAACCATGGCCTCCCTCATTTGACGAACTTCCTGGAAAGACAGATATGGACACTGGAAAAGCAGAGCTACGTGACTCCCGAGTCATAGCACAGAGGCGAGGGAAAAGCTTGAGTTCACAAAGCCAACACAGACCTTGTGGCAGGAGCCCAAAGGGCCAGCACTTATTCCCATTGGTCCTGGGAAGAGACCAGTATCTCTGCACTGCTCCAGAAGCCAGGACAGAGTTACGAGATGCCCGGCATACCAAGAAAAGCATGTCAGGAGTCGTCTGTTCCCTGAAGGGGACTAACTAGACCTGCCTAGGACACAGGGCTTTGCATCAGAGAAACTCCACCAGATGCTGGGAAAAGAGTGTGTGTGGCAGGGACAAGCAAAGTAGTTTGGGAGGGACAAACAAGAAAATACCACCAACAGGCTGACAAAGTCTCCTTTTGGTAGCTCTGCTTATCCAAGCCTTCTTGCACAAAATGTAGCATCACCTGCTTCATATGAATAATATCCGTGGATAGGAGAGACACCTCCTTCCTGAGAAGTTTCATTCTCCTCACTTGGTCCTTCAGGACACTCAGCAAGTCCCTGCAGACAGGGGTGGCACATGTTAAAGAGCTGCCCAGATACCCTCAGGAGCATCCAAGCAGAGAGAAGAGGGGTATGTGTGAGCCCCTGTGTCTCCATCCAGTGCAGTGGGACTCCCCTCCACCCTCTCTCCAGCCTAAGCAAAAGGTAGAGACAAGGAAATGCCAGGAGGCCTGGCGAAGGCTCAGCTGGCACCACTCTATCCCATCAATCCCATGCCAGAAAGTGTCTCACAGTTTGATGTTCACATCTGGTGTGAGGCCTTTCAGAAGATCCTGAAAGGCAAAAGGTCTCCATTAGCTGAGCCACAGGAAGACCTCCAAGACCTCCTCAGGGAGCCTCCCGGAGGAGGGGACAGCAGAAGCTGCTCTCCATCTTTGGCAGAGAGGAGCTTTGCAGAGCTTCACTCAGCCGGCCCCTGGAGCACTTGGGCCTTAAGGCCACCTCTGCCAACAAGTCACCGTTGGAGGAGGTGCCAGTCCTGCAAGAGAGGGCACTGACCTGTGACATGTCCTTGACCCATGGTGTCCATCTCCTCAGACTGTCTACTCTCATTAGACAATAACCAGCCACTGCAATTCACAGCACCAAGAAACAACTGTGTTACTCAGCTTTCTAATGACCCCTAGAGTGCTGGTGCGTCCTGCCAGGCCTGCTTGCCAACAGCATTGCTGAGGCGGTAGGGAAATGCTGCAGAGAGAGGCGCAGGGCTCCCAGCCCTGCACTGAAAATCTCACATGCTTGCAGACTAAGCAAGTGGTTTGCTCTGCTGGCAGCAGAAGCACGGCTGGGAGATGAGCAGTCTGGCACTGATTCAAACATACTCAGGCAGCCTTTGGGTCACGGGAACTCCTACACATACTGCCCAAAAGAGGTAAGCTGTGAAGAAAGAGGCAGCTCTGCTCCAAAGCTCCTTCCTAATTGTGACTGCATGGAGAACATGTCCTAGTCCAGGTGCAACCTACGGTCATGTGGAGAGCATGGCTGGAGGTCTCTGAAGCACCAAAAAGCTAAGCTACCACATGCCCCTTTGGGACTGCAGTGCCTCTGCCTCAGGTGACATCCAGCACCTTGGTGCTACTACTGTCCTCTCTTTGCTCACCAAGACTCACCAAAAGCAATGCAGCTCAGGCACACGACCATTGTTAAGATCTTCATTATCTTCAGGACTAAGTTGTGCCTAGAAAGGGGGAGTCCTCTTGTTACCCAAGTTTCATGGGCTGTGCCAACACAAGCGTGTGTATTCTTCAAAGCTGAAGAGCAGTTGTGGAAGCCTTCTGCTCTATCAAAGCTTTTAAAGTCCTCTGGGCAAGCCAAACATGGATCCACCAAATGAAAAGACTCTTGGAGCGGGTACTTGCTTTCCCTTTCATTAGGAAAGCTGATTGTTTTCCCTTGACATCCAATGTTTTGGCTTTCCTGTTTGGGCGAGGAGAGAGAAACAGTACTCACAGGGCAGAGATGCCGCTGATGAAACAGGTCCAAAAGAACATAAAAATGTGCAAAGGGAGCCAGAAGATCAGTCCTGAGGCAAAAATTAGTGGAAAGTGAGGTCTGGCTGCTAAGGTCCTATTGGCAGGACTGCACGCAGTTCATTTGCCCACACTGCGTCAACACTGTGCTTGAGCCACCAGACCCCACAGCAACGTGGCAATTGTAGGTAGCAGCTGGTGGCTCTAGAAACATCACTCTTAACATGACCGTGTGGTTTTGCCAGGGCCTCTAAGCCCGGGCAAAGCATGGTGAGTTGGCACACGTGTGGAGCCTCTCCACAGAGGACATGAAGCAGCAGCCCAGCCGAGTGGGGACTGAGGGAGCACAGCACTCTAACTGAAGCTCTCTGCTGCGTAGCGCTTACCTGCAATGGCCCTGTCATTGTGGCTGAAAGACCCTAGGAGGTCTTCCTCCTCATTGGAGAAGTCCTCAAGAAAATCACTCTCTGGCCCTTCGGCACCCTGTCTTCTGCCCATCACTGGGCAGAAAAGAGTAACTCTCAGATCAGTTGCTCCTTGATAGCTGCAGGCCCTTTGCCAATTGGGTAAAAAGTGAGCACCCAGAATGCAGAGGAGCACACCCGCTCGGGTCAACAAGCTGTGAGGCCACAGCCAGTTCCCTGCAGCGGA